>SJYA01002348.1:553796-633382 GCA_006410615.1 Neotragus moschatus | reverse complement strand
TTCAACTATATATATATACAACTATATGTGTGTATATATATATATCTATAACTATCTATCTATATATATAGATTTACAACATTGTGGTAGTATTTGATATATAGGAAACTGATTCAGATATATATATAGATAGATATAGATATGCTTTTTTATATTCTTTTCCATTATGGTTTGTTACAGGATATTGAGCATAGTTCCCTGTGATAGATAGTAGGACTTTGTTGTTTATTTTATATATAGTAGTTTGTATCTGCTAATCTGAAACTCCCATTTTATCCTTTCACCCTCTTCCCCTTTGGTAACCATAAGTTTGTTTTGTATGTCTGTGAGTCTCTTTCTGTTTTATAAATTCATTGGCATCATATTTTAAATTCCACATATAAGTGATATCATGTGATATTTGTCTTTCTCTGACTAACTTCACCTCATATGATAATCTCGAGGTCCATCCATGTTGCTGCGAATGGCATTATTTCATTCTTTTTTATGATTAAGTAATATTCTGTAGCATATATATACCACATCTTTATCCATTCATCTGTTGATGGACCCTCAGGTTGCTTCCATGGCTGTGATAAAATAGTGCTGCTAAAAACTTTGTGGTGCATGAATCTTTGAGAATTGTTGTCTTTTCTGGATAGAAGCCCAGGAATAGGATTGCTGGCTCATATGGTAGTTCTGTTTTTAATTTTTTAAGCAACCTCCATACTGTTTTCCATAGTGGCTGCACTAATTTATATTCCTACCAACACTGCAGGAGAGTTCCCTTTTCTCCATACTCTCTCCATTTACTATTTGTAGACTTTTTAATGTTGGCAATTCTAATCAGTGTGAGGTGATTGTAGTGTTGTTTTGCATTTCTCTAATAATTAGCAAAGTTAATCATTTTTTCATGTCTCTATTAGCCATCTGTATGTCTTCTTTGGAGAAATGTCTATTTAGGTCTTCTGCCCATTTTTGACTGAGTTGTTCATTTTTTAGTTATTGAGTTGTATGAACTATTTGTATATTTTAGAAATTAAGCCCTGTTGTTGGCATGATTTACAAATATTTTCTCACAGTCTATAGGTTATGTTATCATTTTGTCTATGGTTTCCTTTGCTGTGCAAAAAAGTAATTTTAATTCAGTCCCATTTGTTTAATAGCCTTGCTTACATTGAGCTTCCCTGGTGGCTCAGACTGTAAAGCGTTTGCCTGCAATGTGGGAGACCTGTGTTCGATCCCTGGGTCAGGAAGATCCCCTGGAGAAGGAAATGGCAACCCACTCCAGTATTCTTGCCTGGAAAATTCCATGGACGGAGGAGCCTGGTGGGCTACAGCCCATGGGGTCGCAAAAGAGTTGGACACGACTGAATGACTTCACTTATATTTATATTGACTTGCGAGACTGATCTACAAAAACACTGCTATAATTTATGTCAGAGAATGTTTTGCTCATGTTGTCTTCTAGGAGTTTTATGGTGTCATGTCTTACATTTAAATCTTTAAGCCATTTTGAGTTTATTTTTGTGAACAGTGCAAGGGATTTTTCTAATATCATTGATTTAAAAGTGTCTGTCCAACTTTCTCAACACAGCTTGCTGAAGAGACTTTTTCTCCACTGTACTTTCTTTGTCAAAGATTAATTGAAAATCGGTGTGTTGGTTTACTTCTGGGCTCTCTATTTTGTTCCATTAATACATTTGTCTGCTCTTGTGCAATTAGCATACTCTTTCAATTACTTTAGTTTTGTAGTAGTGTCTTAAATCTCGGAGGGTTGTGGCTCCTGCTTTGTTCTTTTTGCTCAAGATTGCTATGGCAATTCTGGGTCTTTTCTGGCTCCATATAAGTTCTAAGAGTATATGTTTTAATTCTATGAAAAATGTCATGGGTAATTTGATAGGGATCTCATTAAATCTGTAGAGTGCTTTGGGAAGTATGGCCATTTTAACAATACTAATTCCTCCAATCCAAGAGCATGGGTTATCTTTCCATCTCTTTGTATTATCTTCAATTAATCAGTGTTTTATAATTCTCAGGATATAGATCTTTCACCTTTGTAGAGTTTATTCCTACATATTTTATTTTTTGATATGTTTAAAAGGAATTTTTTGGCATGTTGTTCTTACTGTTTTTATGTGTTGTTGGATTCAGTTTGCTAATATTTTGTGAAGAATTCTTGCATCTATACTTATAAAAAATATTGGCCTTTAATTTTCTTTTTTGGTAGTGTCTTTGTTTGGTTTTGGTATCAGGGTAATGCCTTCATACAGTGATATTGGGAGGTATCCCCTTCTTTCAGTCTTTTGGGAGAGTTTGAGAAGGATTGGTATGAATTCTTTGTATGTTCAGTGGAATTCTACATTGAAGCCATCTGGGACTGACTTAAGTATGCAGGGAGTTTTGTTTTTGTTTTTACATATTCTATTTCACTTCCAGTGATCAGTAAGTTCAAGTTACTGTTTCTGCTTGATTCAGCTTTGGCGTGCTGTATGTTTCTAGAAGCTAGTTCATTTTTCTAGACTGTCAAACTCGTTGGCATATCAATCGTTAATAGTATTGTCTTATTTTTCTGAACTTCTGTGGTATCAGTTGTTATTTATCCTCTTTCATTTCTTATTTTGTTTATTTGGGTCCTCTCTGCAGAACCAGAGCCCTCCCACTGGGAGAGTAGCCACTGAGTATTCCTCCTCGGGGACTGTCCACCGGGAAGTGAGTTCTGTGGTGTCACCTGCCATTCACTGTGTGGGCTTACACAGTACCCTGTCTGGGGAACTGCTCTTGACAGTGCCTCAGCCGTGGGAATGCAGGCAGTGTGCCCTGGTGTCCCTGAGGCACTGCATTCACAAAGCCACTCGTGCGGATGTGTAGGCACAGATCCACTGAAGTCCGGAGCCAGAGCCGCAGTAATGCCAGTGNTTCACTGTGTGGGCTTACACAGTACCCTGTCTGGGGAACTGCTCTTGACAGTGCCTCAGCCGTGGGAATGCAGGCAGTGTGCCCTGGTGTCCCTGAGGCACTGCATTCACAAAGCCACCCGTGCGGATGTGTAGGCACAGATCCACTGAAGTCCGGAGCCAGAGCCGCAGTAATGCCAGTGCCACGCTGTTTCAATTACTGTAGCTTTGTAATAGTGTCTGAAGTCTTGGAGGGTTATGCCTCCTGCCTGGACCTGCCGTGGGAGCTATGGAAGCATCCCAGACCCTGGCCCCATCCCAGTGTGCATGTATCCACAAAGTCCACAGCGACTAACCCCAGCAGCAGCAGTGGCAAAAATTCACAGATCACACAACCATGTGGAGAGGACTCAGATTTCAGCTCTGCTTCCTAAGCGGTGTGGCCCCTGGGGATTGGCTGATTTCAGCCCTGCTCCCATGTGTGGGCAAGCTTCTGGCACCCACATGTTCCCAAACTTGTAGAAGCAGAGCCACACCAGCTGTGAGCACTCCAAGTGCGAGCCTGCTGTGGCAGGGCCCCTGCCCCTCCCTCTGTGTGCCTGTTACTAGTGGCGCTTCACTTCCAGGCTCCTTCTGAGTATACCCCCTACTTGCAGTCTGTCCCACACTCTAGCCCCTTTAGGCTGTCTCTGCACAGCCAACCCCAGTCCTTCCCCCAGGTCTGTCCCCGAAGCCTGAGCTTCTGCACTCAGCTCCTGTGCATACCAGCAAATGTGCATCTTGGGCTGGGGAGTGCAGCGAGGTGACACAGGCCATCTGTGCAGGTCTCTCTCTCTGTTCTACCTGCTGCAGGCTGGTTGCTGCACTCTTGTCTAAGCCTCTGAGGCTGCCTTTCTGTCCAGCTGATCTCCTTACCAGTGAAGAGGCTTCTTGGAGTGAAAGAACTCTTCCTCTTTCACAGCTCCCTCCTTGGGACACAGGTCCCATGTTTCCTTTGCCCTACTTTTTTCATCCTACCTGGATATGTGGTAATCTTTCTTACAATTTTGGCTGTCAGAGATCTTCTACCACCATTCAGTAGGCATTCTGTCAGAACTGTTTCACATGTAGGTGTATTTTTTTTTTGTATTTGTGGAAGAAGGTGAGCTCCTTCTATTCTACCATCCTGACTGGAGACCCTTGGATCCAGCTATATTTGATTTATCATGAAGTGTGACCTGTTTTGGGGAGGATAGAGGCAACGAAGTAACAACAGTCTAATAACTGTTAGACTGTTGCAACAATCTAACAACCTGTCTTGGGGCAAACATATAATGGACAAGAAAATGTATCCTCAGCTCATNCCTTCTATTCTACCATCCTGACTGGAGACCCTTGGATCCAGCTATATTTGATTTATCATGAAGTGTGACCTGTTTTGGGGAGGATAGAGGCAACGAAGTAACAACAGTCTAATAACTGTTAGACTGTTGCAACAATCTAACAACCTGTCTTGGGGCAAACATATAATGGACAAGAAAATGTATCCTCAGCTCACTTTTATACTAAATGAAGTTAATTCCACTTGTAAGAATTCCTATCTACTAAAATACCAACGAAGTCATCAGTGATTTGTATGGTAGATGTGGGTTCTTAATTGTATAAATGTGGCACAATGGTAAAGAATCCACCTGCCAATTCAAGAGACACAGGTTCTATCTCTGAGTCAGGAAGATACCCTGGAGGAAAAAATGGCAAACCACTGTATTCTTGCCTGGGAAATTCCGTGAACAGAGGAGCCTGGTGGGCTACAGTCCATGGGGTCACAAAGGATTGAACTCGACTGAGCACATGTGTAGCCAGGTAATGCAGAGAAGAGTATAGAAAAGGGTCCCTCCAAAGTCTTGAAGAAAGCGTCCCAAGGCTACTATAAGCTTTCTAATCCAAATCTGCCATTTTGCAGCTTTTTTGCTGTTTTTAGAGTACCAATCGGGGGAGTGTAAACCATGGCACATTCTTCCACTATTTGTGCACAGTAACTCTAGAAACATTTTAAAAATAAAAATTCTATACCTGTAGGAAAACAGCACCCTAGATACCTGATTGTTGTTGTTGTTTAGTCGCTAAGTCATTTCCAACTCTTTTGTGAGCCTGCCAGGCTCCTCTGTCCATGGGATTTTCCAGGCAAGAATACTGGAGTAGCTTGCCGTTTCCTTCTCCTGGGGATCTTCCCAACCCAGAGGTCAAACTCGTGAGATGTCTGATACACATTATTAAATTGAGTCCACTCATCACCAGAAATACTTTGATATACATTCTGTGTTCATTTTTAGAAAATTTCACTTCAAGAGCTTAGTGTTCTCTGGCATGTACCTGCGTACACACACACACACACACACACACACTCACACACACCCTTTCATAGTCCTAAACTGTCCTCAGATTAGCAGTAACATGCAGGAAATGGAGCACAGCCAAAATAGAGGAAATTATGATGGTGGTGACTGGGAAATAAATCAAGCTGCACACGAAGCTTAGCATCACCTCTAAATCTCTCTCTCCTACCCTGTGCAGTTGCACAAGTTTCACTAATGGGAGTCCTATCTCTATAAACATATTTCATCTCTTTAAAGGAAATGGAAGAGGATAGCCATGTCTAGGATAAGTGTGTGTTTAAGGCCATCAGCTGAGCGTGCATGAAAGGTGAATAAGCTGCAAGGCTGGAAGGTTCTAAAATGGTTATAAGAATTTATACTAAGCTTTCAATTGAAAAACATGCCACATTCCCTCAAGACTAGGGACTTGGTAATACAGTTGCCTGTTTGGTAATGGTAGACTCAGCCCTGGTGTTAGGGTTATTGATGAAGGTTTTAATAGTGAGTAGGTCTTGTTATTTTTGCTGTTGGTCTGAATAATATTAATTGCACAGGGGTTTAAGTAGTATAACAGAAAATAAGCATTTACAATGTCTTTTCCCTCCTACTTGGAATCTAGTGAAAAAAAATCAGTGTTCTAAAATGAGAACAATTGCCTATGACACAGCTATAAAAGCCAGAATTATAGTCCATAAAACAAAGACAGACTGAGCTGAGAAATGACCAAGTAAATATTATTATTACATAGATAAACAATTTGAGTAAATACAGAGGGAAATATCCTTATTTTCCTTTTGGCATTTTCCCCCCTCGTTTACTGAAATTCTTCAAATAGAATGATTTTTTTTTTTTAATCTAGGGGAAAAAAATCACAAAAATGAGAGTTGTTGAAGACATACTGGTCACCACTAGCCCATCTCTGGGTTTATTTCTTACCAATTGTAAATTTTTTTTGCAAAGTCGGGTTAAATTATTTCCTTGAAAACTTTCCACAGTGGAGATCTTTAAATCAATCAGTACAAAGTTTCAAGTGTGAAAATTGCCTTTCTGTTATAGCTGAAAATTAATTTCTTCTTGCTTGAGAGAAATGACATGCCCTAGTAATTTTCATATATTCTTTAAAATGGAACATCCAGGCTTTGATGCGAAATTTCCTAAAAATGACCCTGCAACATACATCAAAACATTTCTATTAATTCATGAAATTAAGAATAGCTTTTTACATTTTCTCCTGTCACTGATTCCATTTGCCTTATTACTTTCATCTGTGGCCCACAAACTTGGTGGCACAATCAACAAACCCCTCAGTGGCTGTTTCATCTCGGCTCTATTTGATTTCTTCTCTCTGAGTAAATGATTAAGTTTTCATGCATTGGTTCAACCAAAATCTATGTTCACTCAACCACATCCTTTATTGATTACTTCTACTGCAAACAGTAGGCCAAGTGTGATATACATAATTGGACAGTTGTCAGGGGATGTGGGTGTTAACAGTCCTGTTTTCCCAGTTGGAAACTGGAATCACCTTGATACACAAATATTCTGCACTATTTCATTCTCATTCTTTGGACCGAGGAGTCCTGTTCCTCAGAATATATGTTTTTAACTCTCTAAGGTCTGGTTGAATGAATTTAATGATTATACCATATAATATGCTGTTCCAGTTGCACCTGTGCACTGCATATAGAAAACTGGAATTAATATTTGTCTAACATTTTAACCTTGTCCTTTAACTTATACAAATAATCTGTAGCTTTCCCATAAGAAAATATTTGACTTTTCCCCTTGCAAAGAAAGACCGGTTTCTAAATCTATTGCTAACTTTTAAATGTGCAAATCCTTTCAGCAGCATATAGTGCTTATATTTCAGATGTTATATTAACAACTATCCTGGCTTTAGCACTGCACATTCATTGAGTGGGGCATACAATTTATAATAGGAAGCCTTCTTCTCTAGCGTTATTTGTTAGAGCAAGTTCCAGATAATTTTGAATGTTTTGGAGATCTGTAGCTCCTCTGGGAGAAAAACAACTTGACTCACCTAGCAGCAGTTTTATTTATACTGTTTTGTGTTTCTTGTTCACTGAGCTTGTTTTTTTGTTTGTTTGTATACTTTGCAGTTTAACAATCCTCAGCCGTCCAAACCTAATGCAAAATATTCTTCCATCAAAAATAGATCAGTTTTGAGGAAGACAAACATAAAAAGCTTCAGTGAATCCATTTTTACTAAATAAAAATAATAATTTCCCCTATGGTTTTGATAAATAGTTACACAAAGTCTTCACTTTCTCATTTCATCCATTTTTTTCTTGAATATTACAGTTCAAGAAAGATCTTTGAGAGTTAAATTAATATGATCAATTTAGTCCTAGAAATCTGCAAATTTGCTTAAAATTCTAAATAAAATAATTATTTTATTTACAATTTGCCTATACTATCAAGCTTTCTCAATACCATTCTATTTGGTCCACAAAACAAATATTATGAAGTGATGAGTGCACCTCTCACGATATCTGCATTTGAAATATTCAGCTTCATGATTTTTTTTTTTTTAGAGAACTGTGGTGGAAGAAGATTATTCATAATTTTGTTATTAAAAAAGTGAGAACAGAATCATAAAATGCAGTATTCACAACTTCAGTGGTATAAAATTCCATTCCATTTCTGAAACATAGAACATTCTTTCACCAATAAGAAAGGAAAAAAGAATGCATTGGCAGTACCTGATACTCAGGTAAACAGCGTTAGTTCTTTTACTCTGTCCCCTGGAAAGTAGATGCCAAGACTTCATGTGCCTGTCTGGCAGAGTGAAGGTTCAAATTGTGGTGTTTAATTCATTGCATAATGGAAGTTTTTCAGAAAACAGTGCCTAGCTAAATTGATTTTCTTCTCAGCTATTGACAAATAATACCATGTAGCAGAGCTATGAGTCTGATAGCTTTTTATTTCACTGAGAGGTAATAATAACGCTGGTGTGTGTGTGTTAGTTGCTTAGTCATGAACTCTTTGTGACCCCATAGACTGTAGCCCACCAGGCTCCGCTGTCCTTGGGGTTCTCCAGGCAAGAATACTGGAGTGGGTTGCCTATTCCTTCTCCAGGGGACCTTCCTGACCCTGGGATTGAACCTGGGTCTCCTACATTGCAGGCAGATACTTTACCATCTGAGCTATCATTTATTGAATTTTTACTGTGTGCCAAGCTATCCATATATGTAATTTTTCATCTCATAATACATATGACCATTTCAAAAATGAGGACACAGAAGCTAAGAAATAGTGCAGATGTCATCAAAGTTATTTATCTAAGAAGTCAAGCTGGCATTCAAGCTTAGATCTTTCTACCATTTACCATAGCACATCCATGATTTTAAAGCAATTTAATTTAGTTTTACAAGTATACCACAGATTATCTATGAAAATGGATGTTGTTCCCAACAAATCTTTGGAGGTTATGCAAGTTTGTACCTCTAATCCTGCCGCTGTCTTTTAAAAATTAAACTCTTTTGAAGTTCTTTCTGAGCTTGTGGGATGTCCTTTTGAATAGCTCCTATTCAACATCATAGATGGAGAGGTGGGCTTGATCTTTCAAAACAGCCAAACTTATCTAGAGACACATTTAGAAAACATAGAAAATAATCTCTGCGAGTAACCCCATTTTTAGAGCAAAACACATTAAATGACTTGTGAACGCTTTGTATCACTCCACTATGAAGCGGCTTCCTGAAGATTAATCCCAAAAATGCCATTGGTGTCATCATTGGATGACATCACTTGGAAAGAACTGTCTTCCTTAGCATACCAACTATGTCTGGACAACTGGAAATAGAGGGTGAAATCAGGGCTAGAAATATAGATGTGTCAGGCATGTGCACATGGGAATTAGTACATACATAATAGGTAGTGGTACATGATTAAGAAATTGCCCGTGACTTCAGTTCAGTTCAGTCACTCAGTCGTGTCCGACTCTTTGGAACCACATGGACTGCAACCACATCAGGCCTCCCTGTCCACCACCAACTCCCAGAGCTTGCTCAAACTCATGTGCATCGACTTGGTGATGCCATCCAACTATTTCATCCTCTGTCTTCCCCTTCTCTTTCTACCTTCAATCTTTCCAAGCATCAGGGTCTTTTCCAATGAGTCAGTTCTTCACATCAGGTGGCCCTGTCTCTTATACACATCTTATCTANTCCATCACCAACTCCCAGAGCTTGCTCAAACTCATGTGCATTGACTTGGTGATGCCATCCAACTATTTCATCCTCTGTCTTCCCCTTCTCTTCCTACCTTCAATCTTTCCAAGCATCAGGGTCTTTTCCAATGAGTCAGTTCTTCACATCAGGTGGCCAAAGTATTGGAGCTTATACTTCAGCATTGGGCCTTCCAATGAATATTCAGGACTGATTTCCTTTAGGATTGACTGGTGATCTCTTTGCTGTCCAAGGGACTCTGAAGAGTCTTCTCCAACACCACAGTTCAAAGGCATCAATTCTGTGTACTATGTAAGCATTTCCCGTCTCAAATTTTCAACTATTTCCTTATTCAAAAATATATGAAGACCTAATATATACTAAGCACTCTGCTAGAACTTGCTTGTCTTTCTAAGCATTTTGCCACTTATATAAATGACATTGGGGCTTCCCAGGTGGTGCAGTGGTAAAGAATATGCCAGCCAATGCAGGAGACCCAAGAGATGCAAATTGGATCCCTGGGTCAGGACGACACCTGGGAAATTCCGTGGACAGCAGAGCCTGACTGGCTACAGTTCTTGGAATCGCAACAAGTCGGACACAGCTGAATGACTGAGAATGCACTTGCGTAGGTGACTTAGAGTTTGGGTCAGTCACTCAGTCATGCCTGACTCTATGTGACCCCGTGGACTGAACCACACCAGACTTCCCTGTTCATCACCAACTCCTGGAGCCTGCTCAAACTCATGTTTTGCGTCGGTGATGCCATCGCACCATCTAATCCTCTGTCATCCCCTTCTCCTCCTGCCTTCTATCTTTCCCAGCATCATGGTCTTTTCCAATGAGACAGTTCTTCGCATCAGGTGGCTAAAGTATTGGAGTTTCAGCTTTAGCATCAGTCTTTCTAATGAATATTCAGGACTGGTTTTCTTTAGGATTGACTGGTTTGATCTCCTTGCAGTCCAAGGGACTCTCAAGAGTCTTCTCCAACACCACAGTTCAAAAGCATCAATTCTTCAGCACTCAGCTTTCTTTATANGTGAAAGTGAAGTCGCTCAGTCGTGTCCGACTCTTAGCGACCCCATGGACTGCAGCCTACCAGGTTCCTCCGTCCATGGGATTTTCCAGGCAAGAGTACTGGAGTGAGGTGCCATTGCCTTCTCCATCTGAGCTCTATTAGTATAGCTTAAACTTGCTGAAGCCTCAGGATATTCCACTGTCTCTCTCATGGGTGTAGAAAACAGTGTGGATCATTTTTGCAGCTCCATTAGCTGAAGAAAAACATCTTTTGAGTTTTGACTGTATCTTCTTGGCTTGCAAAAAATGTTTTTAATAAACAAGAGTGAACTATTTGCATTAAAAAACACTCCCTTTGTTGTTGGCAGGGCTGGGTGACCGAAAATTTTAATTGTAGAGTGAAACATTTGGAGTTTCCTTTAAAAAGCTCAGTGATCACAGTTATACAAAAGGGTTTATATTTGAGTAAAAGTCAATCTTTCATAATTCTATTTCTTAAGATGCAGGACAGAATAAGAAACATTGTGAGCCCTTGGAGGCTGGTACACTGGCTCCAAGCCTGGTCATTAACCAGGTTTACGAACATGGGCAAGCTGCTGCTTCTCTGCATCTCATTTTTCTTATCAGCACAGTGAGCAGTAAGGAGTCTGGGCCCAAAGCCCTCTGAGATTCTTTTCTGTCTGAGATTCTGGATCTCTCTTACCCATTTGAGCACCTTGCAAAGAGTCTGTTAAGTGAAGTGAGATAAACATAATTTCTATGGATTACATATTGGTCTTTCTTGCCTTTTCCTTACACTGTGAGTTCTGAAGGGACTATGCCCATTTTAAAAAGATACTTGTCCCAGCACAGTCGGTCTCCCTCTGTGCCAACTCCAGACTTTTGTCTCTGCATAAGGGACAAAGCAGGATTCCTCCAAGACCAAGCAGATCTGAAGCTTCTCCTACTCAAGGAAGGGATTTGCCATCCCTGTAACTCATCTTAAGTAAGGACGCATTTGTCCGTTAGACTAGACAAGTTAGACTTTCCTCCTGCCTTATCTGAAGCCAAAGTGAGATTAATTTTACCATATCCAGCTATACAGGAACTAAGCACAAAATCAAGGTGAGTTCAGCACCTGCATCTTATAGTCCCAAATGGAGGCAGGATTAAGGTCCTAGTTTTGGTCTTCTTTTCTACCTACCCCTTCCTGTCCAGATGAGTACCTATGCTTTTCTTGGCCTAGAAACACTGAAGTTTCCTAGATGGCAGGGGGAGAAACTGGTCCAACAACTTCAGCACACATTAACCTTTCTGGCTTAAAAACACTGTTCACTCACTTTCGTCTCCAATTCATGACAACTGTGGCTGGGCATCTGACAATCTACAAAAGTGATGATTGCTACCATGCATTGGGTGTTTAAAAATGTGCCAGACTCTGCACTATATGCTTAAACGTATTATATAATTTAAGTTTCTCAACAGTGATATGAGGCGCAGGGAAAACAGGTTAACTTGCCCTCAGACACAATGCTGCACAGTGGTAATGCCCACATTTTATTCTCCTTTTCCCCTAGAGACCTCACTGTTTCCGTTACACTTCCGCGGAGACGTAGGTTTCAAGTGAAGTCTGCAGGCACACACGGACAGATATCTGCACCTGTCTCTACTCACCTCGGGTGGCCCCAGTGGCAAGCACTGAGCACGGCCAGGAGCGCGTGGGGCAGGGCGCTAAGCACCAGCTGCGTGAAGCAGTGGCCGGTGGTGTCCCCCTCCCACACCGGGAGCGGCTGCAACGCGCTGGTGCCGCACAACCGGGCCAGGAACCTCTCCATCGAGGCCTCACCTGCGGGGAGAGCCGAGGGTGGAGGGAGGGAAGGTCCCTTCCAGAAGGAGGGAAATCCGCGTTCCCAAGGACCCAGCTCAGGCTGGGAACCTGCACCCGAGCAGGAGGGACGCCGACCAGGAAGCGGGGTGGAGCCAGAGTGACAGCGCGAACCCTGACTGACCTCGCCGCCTCCAACCCCGCCCACGAACTCCCCCTCTTCACCCCACCCCCGCCGTCCCCGCCCCGGGACCTTCCCTTGCTTCAGCCGGGAGTCTGGACCCCGGCAGTTCTTGCGTTACCTCAGCGGTAGAAAGCAAGTTGCTTTGGCTCCCAGAAGCTGCCGGCTTTCTGTACTGGTCCCCTAGCCGGGTTCCGCTTTTCCCCACTCCTTGTGTCCCCATCCCTAGAGATCCGGAACGTTTAACTTGAGAAAAAACTGGTTTCCACCGGATCCTGAAATCCCGAACACTGGTGGAAGCGAAAGAGCCTGCGGCCGACGTGGGACCCTGGCTAAGCTCGCTTGGCACCCCCTAGAGGCCGGATGACCTCCAAGTGCGCACCGATCCTCCTATTCTCAGGGCTTCTGTGCGCGTGCGCCCGGCTCTCTGTGGGGTTCTCTGTAACAAGGCGCACTGATGCAGGTCTCACGGCTACACTGCTGTTTACCTGCGCTTCTGCTGCCTCACTTGCAAACAGACTGATCTCAGCTCTAGTGCAGCGTCAGCCTATCACTTGGAGTACTCGCTCCCATCTGTTTACTGTTTACTAGCAGGCACATGCATTTCATAGTAATTCTGAAAGCTTCCAGCCATGTGAAGCTAGACGGGCGAGATACGTGCCGCTTTTTCTTGTCCTTTNGGGGAGCCTGGTTGGCTGCCGTCTATGGGGTCGCACAGAGTCGGACACGATTGAAGCGACTTAGCAGCAGCAGCAGCTGTTACTCATATGAAACTAAGATTTGTATATCTCTGGGGTAGCACACAGATCATGAGGAACTTATGAGTATTTGGGACTGATTTATATTAATAAAATGAGAGCAGAACTCAAATAATAGAAGTTTCTTAATATAATTCATTGAAATCTTTAAAATGATGTGCCTCTCTTCTTATTTATTTATTTTTTTTTTGGTCAGTGCTCCCCACATGTTATTTATCTCTTTGTTTAATATTCTAAGTACAAGTACTGTATTATTTTTCCTTTCAGTGTTATTGAGATGTAATTGACATGCAACACTAAGTTTACAGTATGATGATTTGACCCATCTTCTTTATGAAAGAAGAAAATAGCCAAACTTGTTTTAGTCACTTTGGGTCATTTGAGCTGCTCTAACAGCCTCCAACAGAGAAGGCAATGGCACCCCACTCCAGTACTCTTGCCTGGAAAATCCCATGGATGGAGGAGCCTCGTAGGCTGCAGTCCATGGGGTCGCCAAGAGTCGGACACGACTGAGCGACTTCACTTTCACTTTTCACTTTCATGCATTGGAGAAGGAAATGGCAACCCACTCCAGTGTTCTTGCCTGGAGAATCCCAGGGACAGAGGAGCCTAGTGGGCTGCCGTCTATGGGATCGCATAGAGTCAGACACGACTGAAGCGACTTAGCAACAGCAGCAGCAACAGTCTCCAAAATCTCAGTGACTTATGAAAATTAGGTCTTATTTCTTGTTTATATAAATTCTTGCCATTTGCCAGAAGCTTATGCCAGGAGCCAGGCTCCTTCCATCTCCGGAATTTATCTTTCCTTTCTTGAATCTTGGTTAAGAGATTTAATAATCCTCTATTTTCATTATATTTTTTCTAATACCTCCAGCAAATATTTTATGAATCACATATGCCTCCCTCTCAAAGAATTGGTTTCATTTGCAAAGGAATGTATAAATTTTCAACCTTTTTAGAGGTTTTATTTTTTTTAATATAACAGCTTTACTGAGATGTAATTCATATAGCATACATTTTACATTTAAATTTTAGGATTCAGTAGTTCGTAGTATGGTCACAGACTTGTGCAACCATCACCACTATTTAATTTCAGATCATTTTCTTCACTTTAAAAAGAAACCCTCACCTGTTAGCAGCCACACCCAGTTCCCTACCCGTGCCCCGCTCCCCGTCTCCATAGCCCCAGCCTCTGGTAACTGTTGCTTTCTATCATTGTTGTGTTAGCTGCTCAGTCGTGTCTCACTCTTTGGGACCCCATGGATTGTAGCCTGCCAGGTTCTTGTCCATGGAACTCTCCAGGGAGTGGGTAGCCACTGTAGATTTGCATTTCTGGACATTTCGTGTAGATGGAATCATATCATATGTGAAGTTTTTTTTGTGTGTAACTGGCTTCTTTCATTTAGTATGTTTATCCATGTTGTAGCATGTATCACTACTTCATTCTTTTTTATGCCTGAATAACATTCCATGGTATGAATATAGCACATTTTGCTTATCCCTTCAATTGATAGACATTTGGATTGTTTCCACTTCTTAGCTATTATCATGATTATTGATATGAACACTTATGTACAAGTTTTTGGGTGAATGTGTGTTTTTGTTTCTCTCGGGTATATACATAGGAGTGTAATTCTTGGGTCATATGGTAACTATTACACTTTTTGAAGAATTGACAAGTTGTTTTTCCAAGCAATGGCACCATTTTACAATCCTACCAGTAATCCATAAGTTTAAAGGCTCACGTTCTAACTCACCATACACTCCATCAAAGATGAGCCACAGGTACACTTATGGCTGATTTATGTCAGTGTATGGCAAAATGAGTACAGTATTGTAAAGCAAAACAAACTAAAAAATAAAAATTAAAAAAAAAAAAGATGAGCCACATGTTTTTAAAATTTACACTCTACATTTCATGTCCTGATGTGAAATATCAGGATATCCTGTCTTAACACTTTTTAAAGCAAAGACACAAAGAAATCTTCTCTTACCATGATATTAAATGAGACAAGACTTTAATGGTTTCTTTTTTTTTTTTTTCTAGCCAAGGACAGATGGCAGAAGCAGTCAAATACTTGAAAAAAGTTGTGAAAATTGCAAGAAACAACTTTCAAAACCTGGATTTTGTGAGAGCAAGTACAATGCTTGGGGACATCTACAACGAAAAAGTGAGCATACTGTGTTTCTTGCTTATAAGGGAAAAATTTGCAGAATTTTAAACTTCTGTTTTTATTTGATCCTCATCTTCTGATAGTCTGTTGCCCAGAATGGCCCCAGGAAAGCAGGACTTAGTCAATGCAGAGGCAGTGGCTGGGAAGGGAAATGCCTGTTACTTCTCCCTCTTCCAGGTTTTTGTTGCTGCTGTTAAGTCGCTCAGCCGTGTTCAACCCTTTGTGACCCCACGGACTGCAGCACACCCAGTTTCCCTTTCCTTCACTATCTCTTGGAGTTTGTTCAAACTCACATCTGTTCAGTCAGTGATGCTGTCTAACCATCTCACCTTTGCTGGCCCCTTCTCCTTTTGCTTTTGATCTTGCCCAGCATCAAGGTCTTTTCCAATAAGTTGGTTCTTCACATCAGGTGGCCAAAGTAATGGAGCTTCAGCTTCAGCGTCAGTCCTTCTCGTCAATATTCAGAGTTGATTTCCTTTAGGATTGACTAGTTGGATCTCCTTGCAGTCCAAGGGACTCTCAAGAGTCTCCTCCAGCACCTCAGTTCAAAAGCATCAATTCTTTGGCATTCAGCCTTCTTTATGGTCCAACTCTCTCCAGTACAACTACTGAAGAAACCGTAGCTTTGACTATGTGCTGCTGCTGCTGAGTCACTTCAGTCGTGTCCGACTCTGTGCGACCCCATAGATGGCAGCCCACCAGGCTGCCCCGTCCCTGGGCTTCTCCAGGCAAGAACACTGGAGTGGGTTGCCATTTCCTTCTCCAATGCATGAAAGTGAAAAGTGAAGGTGAAGTCACTCAGTCGTATCCGACCCTCAGCGACCCCAAGGACTGCAGCCTTCCAGGCTCCTCCATCCATGGGATTTTCCAGGCAAGAGTAGTGGAGTGGGGGTGCCATTGCCTTCTCCACTTTGACTATGTAGACCTTTGTAATAAGCAAAGTGATGTCTCTGCTTTTTAATACACTATCTAGGTTTGTCATAGCTTTCCTTCCAAGGAACAAATGTCTTAATTTCGTGACTGCAGTTGCCATCTGCAGTGATTTTGGAGCCCAAGAAAATAAAATCTGTTACTGTTTCCACCTTTTGCCATTCTATTCGCCATGAAGTGTTGGAACTAGATGCCATGATCTTTGTTTTTTGAATGTTGAGTTTTAAGCCAGCTTTTTCACTCTTCTCTTTCACCCTCTTCAAGAGGCTCTTTATTTCCTCTTCACTTTCTGCCATTAGAGTGGTATCATCTGCATATCTGAGATTGTTGATATTTCTGCCAGCAATGTTGGGTTGCTGGATGAAACCCAGAGCAGGTTGGGTTTCATCCAGCCCAGCATTTCACATGATGCCCTCTGTGTAGAAGTTAAATAAGCAGGGTGACAATATACATCCTTGTCATACTCCTTTCCTAATTTTGAACCAGTCAGTGGTCCCATGTCTGCTTCTAACTGTTGCTGTCACATAGTATCACACAGTTAGGTTTTATCCAAGCTCAGAGTGCTGGAATAACCTCCCCCAGCTCACCAAGCTTCTAGGTGGCAGTGGTATTCAAACTCATCCACTGAACGACTGCATTTGCCATGTCAGTGATTTTAATCATTTCAGAATTATTTAGACTTTTTATTAAGAAAGTAAGAGTCCGAAATCAATTTGAATGAATAAATTTACCATATGTAGTTTCTACAGTGGGAAACATGCATCTCATTTCTTTTTACACCCTTCTTTCTGCTCGCCCTGGATCTTTGGCCTTCTCCCTGTCCTCTCATTCAGTAATAATGTTTTGTGCCCTTTTGTCTTGGCTGTCACCCTTTCTCCTCTCCTCCTCCTTCACTCACCTTGCTTGCCTCTCACCGGCCCCGTCTTTCTGGAGCCACCCTGGCCCCTATGGCTGCCCTCTCCCTCTCCCACTTGCTTGCCTCTCACCAGCCTCGTCTTTCTGGAGCCACCCTGGCCGCTATGGCTGCCCTCTCCCTCTCCCACTTGCTTGCCTCTCGCCAGCCCCGTCTTTCTGGAACCACCCTGGCCCCTATGGCTGTCCTCTCCCTCTCTCTACTCTGTTGCCCCTCTTTGTGTCCTCTCCCCCCATGTGTCACCCCCAGGGCTCTCTCTCTCTGTTGGGTGCCTGCAGCCCCATCTCTGCATTCTGCTCTCTGCCTCTGGTGACCCTGTATCATTGATTTTGTATTTCCTTTTGTGTACTTTTTCAGGATATAGTGATGAAAACAAGAGTCAAAGCTTATGCCCTTGTGTAGCTCACCATCAAATGGGCAAGCTTATCCTAGGGTGGCAGAGTTGACATTCCTAATAGATATATGTAGTCTTTTTTGGGGGGGGGGTGGAGAAGAGTGTGGACAGTTTTCTTGAAAGTCTTTATTGAATTTGTTATAGCAATGCTTTGTTTTAGGTTTTAAGACCAAGAGGCATGTGGGATCTTAGTTCCCTGACCAGGGATCAAACCCACACCCCCTGCATTGGAAGGCAAAGTCTTAACCACTGGACCACCAGAGAAGTCCCAAAACATGTGTAGTCTTACCTTTTTAAAAGGATTGTCCTTCAAAAGAGAGGTGCAAAAAGCACAAATTGTTTTACCCTCCTACCAAACAATACCCAGAATATAGCTGTGTGTTTTTTTAGCTATAACATGGACATAGAATATCAGCCTATATTTTCCCAATTACAGAAAGCATAAGGAAGGTAAAAGCCATAAACATATCTGAGGGGTAATATTTTTAAGGGCTTCCCAGGTGGCACTAGTGGTAAAGAAGCCACATACCAATGCAGGAGACGTAAGAGATGCGGGTTCAATCCCTGGGTCAGGAAGATCCCCTGGAGGAGGGCATAGCAACCCACTCCACTGTTATTGCCTGGAGAATCCCATGGACAGAGGAGCCTGGCGGGCTACAGTCCACAGGGTTGCAGAGAGTTGGACATGACTGAAGCAACTTAGCATGCATGCCATATTTTTATACTCACATTTTATTAATTTTTTACCAAGAGTGTCTTATCCACATGTACTTTATTCTCTGATTAGTAATTTTTGAAGAAGAATTTAATATCTAATACTAGAAATGAATAATATCCAAAGGCTATGTCAAGTACCAAAAGTTGATATTTTTTTACCAGTGTATCCCTATTCTGTTATAAAATTCGGAGGATTCTAGGTATCATGCTCTCTTCAAATATGCATACCTTCAATGATACAAGTAGATTCATATGCCTTGTGATTGCTTTTATCTTATTGTAGTAAATAGTCACTGATAGTGTAATATTGAGAACATAATACTGTAATGTTTTTATGACATCACAGACTTCAAGACAAAGCTTTGAAACTAAAATTATTAATGTTATGCTCAGTTTCTATGCAGTTTTGTGATTTTCTGCTGATATTTTCTCAAGTCATAAAATCTACTGATGACTTCTCAGGCTGAGTCTGAGATGTTAAATCATTACTCTAAAACTATGATTTGAAAATGTATAGCTAAGTGGATTAGAACTAAGTGATAGTTATTTTTTCTTCTCCTTGTCTTTTTGAGGCATCCTAAATTTCCTCCTACTCCTAAAAAGCCATTTCCTAGAAAAACCATCAATCATTATTAGCATTATTTCATTAAAAGCATTATTTCATATATCTGCTATTCAGTTGCTTATATATGTTCTCTAATTGTATTAAATGCCTTTGTTCCAGTTAACCTACCGAAACAATTTCACAAGCCATTGGGAACACATCCTGTCTATTAATGTTAAGCTTTTCCTTGAATAAGACTATAGCAGGACAGAGGAACTATACCAAGTTTTGCCCACCTGACTTTGAATCTGCCCTCAGATGTTTCTTAACTGTGACCCTGGGCAAGTTAATTCTTTCATCCTCAGTTTCCTCATCTTTTATATATCAGTAGCATGACACCTTGAAGACTGATTATCTGAAGATGAAAAATTTAAAAATATATACATGGTTCCTGGCATATATTGGATACACAGTAGCATTTAACTTAGTTTCTCAGACTCAGGTCTCCCGCCTTCATGTAGGCTCATTCTCACTGCCTATTTGACATCTTCACTTAGATCTCTTCAAATATAACCTATTAAAAACTGAACTCAACTCATCCATCTTTCTCCCTAAATTCTATTTCTCTCCCTACTTAGTGTTGAAGCAGGATAGAGTACTATTCAGGCATTCTGTAGGCAACCTTCTCTTCTCAATCTATGAGCTCTTCTTATCTGACCTCAGATAGGCCCATGGCTTTAAATACCATCCAAATGTATATCTCCAACTCTGATCTCGCCTTGGGACTCAGGACATGTGAAGCCAGCTGTCCCCCTAGCATCTCTCCCTGGATGTCTCCTAAAAGACATCTCAGATTTCGTCTGTTTCCTCCCTCCCTTGACCTACCTCTCCCAAGGCTCCCACATCTCAATAAATGACAACCATTATCCTCAGCTCCATTGCTTCAAGCCATTCATTTGGATATCTTGATTCTTCTTTCCCAGCCTGCTTTATATCCAATCCAGAAGCAAACCCTGACCTTCCTGCCACCAAAACACACCTCAAATCCACCCTCCTCTCTCCAGGTGACCCACATCTGGTTAGGACACTGTGTTTTCTCATGTGTACTATTGAAGTAAGCTCTGAACCTCTTTCCCCATGTCTCCTCCATCTAATCCAGTCTGCACACAGAAACCCAAGTAATTGTTTCAAAATGTGAATAAAATTGCTTCCCAGGTGCTCTAGTGCTAAAGAACCTGCCTGCCAGTGCAGGAGATGTAAAAGATGTGTGTTCAATACTTGGATCAGGAAGTTCCCCTGGCGAAGGACATGGCAACCCACTCCAGTATTCTTGCCTGGAGAATCCCATGGACAGAGGAGCCTGGCGGGCTACAGTCCATGGGATCGCAAAAGGTCGGACACTACTGAAGTGACTTAGCACGCACTCATGTAAATAAAATCACGTTGTTTCTTGTATTAAAATATTCCCATTGCTTCCCAGGCTTCTGGGAACATAAATATAAATCCTCGCCCTGACTGGAAAGTCTGTATGAGGTGCATTATCTCCCCACCCCCAATCTCTGATTCCATTGCCTTCCTCTCTCCTTATCCTCTCCACCACAGGCAAAGGGACGTTCAAGGAGTTCTTCAAACATGCTGAGCTGATTTCTACCTGAGAACCTTTGCCTTAGCCAGAATGCTTTGTGTGGACAGCTCCCCAAGCAGAACTTCACATGGCTGGCTTCTTGGCACTCAGAACTCAGCTAAATGCCACATCTTCAGAGAGGTCTTCCTTGGGGCAACCTAATCAAAAGTAGCCACCAGCTCACCCTTTCGTGTGACTATAGTTTGCCATGCAGCACTGGTCACCATTTTCTTGTTTATGATGTTTTTCTTCTCCTTGTTGAATGTGTCTAGAATGGGAGCTTAATGAAAACAGAGAACAAGCCTGCCCTTTTTTAATTTCTTTCCAATTTCTAGAAGAGTACCTGGCACAGAGTTCAAAATATTTTTGTGAACAAAAATACGTGACTTCACTGAATTGATCCATAAATTTGTAACCAATTTTATACTAGTTGAGAGTAAGTAGTCCCTTTTAAAATTTCAAGCTTCTGCTTCATTTTTGTCCAACATTTTGACATTTTGAAAAATCGCACTGAATCTTTAAAAGCAACTCTTAACGATGCTGATACTTGTCAGCCTACCTTTTAAGGACCTCTATTAGCAGCCCTCATCATGCCTTTTCTGGCTTTATGTTATTCATGAAATATATTCTAATTGTATTATTTTTCAATATTTATTTATTTTTATTTATTTGGCTGCATGGGGTCTTAGTTTGCAACATGCGGGATCTTTAGCTATGGCATTTGAACTCTTGGTTGCGGCATGTGGAATCTAGTTCCCAGACAGGGATCAAATCCAGGCCCCCTGCCCTGGGAGCACAAAATGTTAGCTATTGGATGACCAGGGAAGTCCCTCTAATTGTATTCTTAACAGTAATTTCCAAGAAATAATATTATTTATAAGACCACAATTATAATATTAAACTCTATTTGGAAATATACAGTTTTCTCTAATTATTATAGTACTATTATAATTAAAGTTAACACATCTTAAAAACATCCTAATTAATTTACTTTTTGCTGTATAGTGATAGAAGATGGACCACCCATCCCATCCTCCTGATGTGATTGGTCTTTAATTCAAAATATACCATCAATGTAAAGGAATCAGATGAGAATATTTTAGGGAAAATAAATAGATGTAGGCCCTTTATGAGATCTTTTATCCTCTAATGAAGTCGGAGCATAATCACATAATTAAAACAATGTTAATTCCAACAGTAACATGGTAAGGAAAATATGTAAGAAATGATTCCTCCTTTGTACTAAGAAAATGCCCATTTACTTTGAGCTTGGTCTTTGGACAGAGTGATGACAATTTAGACACTAAGAAGGATCACAATAACGCATGAAAATTCTCTTCTAGTGTAATAATGCAAGCTTTGTTTCAAGGTCTATGATGTCATCAAGATCTTGTCCTGCAATTGTCCACTAAATGCTTGTTACTGATATTTATAACATTCAATGAAGTTGTTTCATCCACTAAAATGCACTTATGAGATGCATAAATTCTTTTCTATATATCACTTCTGTATCCTCAAACTCATATTTGAGATTATCAGGATTAATTAGTGGCATCTTCTGAACTTTATAATAGAATAGGAGGATTCACTGATAACAGGAACTGTGGAAGGTTGGACAGAACCTTTGGAGAAGGGGATTAAACTTAGATGGTAAACTCTTTAAGAGTAAAAATCTGGAATTACAACACACACTAATGAAATCTTGCTCTAAAAAGGTATGTATAAAAATTCTTGTATCAGAGAAGAATTGATATTGTATTACTTAAGAGAGCTTTAAACTAGAGAAATTTAGGTTGATAGCAGTTTTATGACAGGTATGTGTGTCTCAAGATTGAACTCTAGGCACAATTTGATGGAAGAATGATTACCTAATATAGAAGTATTTAGGGGAGAAAGCATTTGTTTAAAAAAAGCCTAATAAAAGTTAGAATACTAATAAATGAATACTTCCACTAGCAGCAGTGCTTCCCTTGTGGCTCATCTGGCAAAGAATCTGCCTGCAACGCAGGAGACCCAGGTTCAATCCCTGGGTTGGGAAAATCCCCTGGAAGAAGGCAAAGGCTACCCACTTCAGTATTCCAGCCTGGAGAATTCCGTGGACTACAGTCCATGGGGGTCACAAAGAGTGGAACACGACTGAAGGACTTTCACTTTCACTTTTTCACTAGCAGTAAGCTTGCCGGCTCGTATAAACTTTATTTATTGCTGAATCTCTATTGCCGGGCATGAGCCTGGCAAATAATAGCTGTTGATTGGACGAATGAGCTTGTTTCAACATAATAATATATCAAAATAATTCTGGAAATTCAATCATACATTTATTTATTTATGAATAATTCTCCTAAATTGATATTACCACCTGAAACAGTCCAGTGGTTAAGACTTGCACTTCCAGTGCACTTCTGGTGCAGGAGTTACACATTTGATCCCTGGTGGGGGAGATAAGATCCCACCTGCATCTCAACCGAAAAACCAAAAACATAACCAACAGACATAGTATTGTAACAAACTCAATAAAGACTTCAAAAAAAATGAACGGCCTAAAGCTCAGGATGATAGCTAGAACAATAATTAGATAGTTATACTTCTCTGGTTTTAAAAATAGAAACATTTGGTCTAGTCATGTATTTTCATCTATTTCGTCCCATATCTTTGATATCTAACAGAAGAATTTATAATTTTAAGTAGTTTTATTTTCATATTCAATATTGATATTATNGATAGCTAGAACAATAATTAGATAGTTATACTTCTCTGGTTTTAAAAATAGTAACATTTGGTCTAGTCATGTATTTTCATCTATTTCGTCCCATATCTTTGATATCTAACAGAAGAATTTATAATTTTAAGTAGTTTTATTTTCATATTCAATATCGATATTATTTTCCAATCATATAATTTATTTAATTGCCATACAAATGTATTTGATACAGTTTTATGTCTCCTTAATTGCAAGATCTAATTCTCATATAAATCCTGTTTTAGAGGACTTTCCCGGCAGTCTAGTGGTTAAGACTCTGCGTTTCCACTGCCTAGGGTGTGAGTTTGATCCCTGGTTGGGAAACTGAGATCTCACATGCCTCAGAGTGTGGTCAAAAAAAGGATCTAAAAAAATCCTGTTTAATATTTTGAAATAAGAGAAAGAATTGTTCATCTTAACAGACAAAAATTGTTATTGATGAGGGAGTCTGTTTAAATTAGAAAATTTAATTAGAATGAGCCATTTGAATAGTTCCCCTAAACTGTCCCTGTGGGCATATAACAGTGTTATATGTGCTGCACATATATATAACATAACTGTCACATAAGCCCTACTCTTTCTCTCCTCCTCACCTTGCTAGCAGCCTCTTTATTTGATCAGTTTTCCTGCTCTTTGGGTTCTCATTGTACAGAGGTGCATGGTTGTGGAGTATGCATTTTACCTGTACTGACATATAGTAGAAAGCTGTTTCAATCGTGATTTTTGTTTCCAGTTACTTCATAAGATGCCATGAGAAAAATGACTTGAAAGCTTATAGTAAGTAAAATATTTCTCTTCAAAAGACTGTGCATTCATGTTTTTGTGTGCATGAAAGAGAGAAGGAAAGAAAGAAGAGGGGAGGGAAGGGAAGAGAATGGACTTGCCAGGGTGATAAATCAGTGAAGAGAGGAAACTTTCATTCCCTAGAGTCTTTACAAGTATAGCTAATCCTAAAAATAATATCTTCTTTTGAGGAAGAGTTTTAAGGAGGATTTTTAGAAGACTTGGAGGTGGCAGAAACAGCCCCCTCTCAGGCTCAGTTTCATTATTTGTAAAATTAGGGATAAATATTTCCTCATAAGGTGACCTATGAAAGCTAGTGACGTAATACTTAAGTACTTAGCACTGGTCCTCACACTTCACGAGAGGTAAGTAAATGTTGCTTATTTGTAGACAGTAGGTTTTAGAAGGAGCAATGAGAATGAGAAAGGAAGGAAGGGGATGAGAAGAGAAAAGGAAAAACCTTGAATTTTTATAATTTAAAATGTTGCAAAGGATTTGGAGAAAAGACATTTAAATGACCCTTTGAGTTATGCTAGTGCTGTTGTGAAGATCATATTTTTTCACAATATTGTCTTCCACATTCTGGGTCAAGAATGACGTGTGCACATGGGAAAACACAGTAACCAAAGGGCAGGAATATTTATCCATCTTCACCTGCCTTTGATTAAATGAGTTGGCTAGGATGATCTCTTGGAAAAGGCAATGGCACCCCACTCTAATACTCTTGCCTGGAAAATCCCATGGATGAAGGAGCCTGGTAGGCTGCAGTCCATGGGGTCGCCAAGAGTCGGACACGACTGAGCGACTTCACTTTCACTTTTCACTTTCATGCATTGGAGAAGGAAATGGCAACCCACTCCAGTGTTCTTGCCTGGAGAATCCCAGAGACAGTGGGCCCCTGTCTATGGGGTCGCACAGAGTCAGACACAACTGAAGCGACTTAGCAGNTGGTAGGCTGCAGTCCATGGGGTCGCCAAGAGTCGGACACGACTGAGCGACTTCACTTTCACTTTTCACTTTCATGCATTGGAGAAGGAAATGGCAACCCACTCCAGTGTTCTTGCCTGGAGAATCCCAGAGACAGTGGGCCCCTGTCTATGGGGTCGCACAGAGTCAGACACAACTGAAGCGACTTAGCAGCAGCAGCAGCAGGATGATCTCTTGCTGTGAGTGAAAACAAAAGCCGGTTAAAAAGATTCCATTTGGTAAATCCAATGCTACAAGTAAGAAAATTCTATCCAAATCAATATGAATTGGTTCACTCTTTCACAAACTTC
This sequence comes from Neotragus moschatus, assembly GCA_006410615.1. Lineage (NCBI taxonomy): Eukaryota > Metazoa > Chordata > Mammalia > Artiodactyla > Bovidae > Neotragus > Neotragus moschatus. The sequence goes on along the minus strand of SJYA01002348.1, from coordinate 608,106 downwards.
TTTTTGCTTCTATATATTAGATTGAACCATACAAAAAAATGCTAATATTTGGCCATTTTTTTTATCTTAAAAGCTTAGGTTTCATAGCATTCCACCTGGTTGATATTCCTTTCTTGATTAATTNTCCCTCCTGGTCTGAAGTATTTCTATTGAAATATTGGCTGTTATCCTGATGGGAATCCCCTTGTGTGTTATTTGTTGTTTTTTCCTTGCTGCTTTTAATATTTGTTCTTTGTGTTTGATCTTTGTTAATTTGATTAATATGTGTCTTGGGATGTTTCGCCTTGGGTTTACCCTGTTTGGATCTCTCTGGGTTTCTTGGACTTGGATGATTATTTCCTTCTCCATTTTAGGGAAGTGTTCAACTATTATCTCCTCAAGTATTTCTCGTGGTCTTTCTTTTTGTCTTCTTCTTCTGGGACTCCTATGATTCAAATGTTGGGGCGTTTAACATTGTCCTAGAAGTCTCTGAGATTGCCCTCATTTCTTTTAATTCTTTTTTCTTTTTCCTGTTTCATTTATTTCTACCGTTCTATCTTCTACCTCACTTATCCTATCTTCTGCCTCCGTTATTCTACTGTTGGTTCCCTCCAGAGTGTTTCTCATCTCATTTATTGTACTATTCATATATTGACTCTTTTTTATTTCTTCTAGGTCCTTGTTAAACCTTTCTTTCATCTTCTCATTCCTTGTCTCCAGGCTATTTATCTGTAACTCCATTTTGTTTTCAAGATTTTGGATCATATTCACTATCATTATTTAGAATTATTTATCAGGTAGATTCCCTATCTCTTCCTCTTTTGTTTGGTTTGGTGGACATTTATCCTGTTCTTTTACCTGCTGGGTATTTCTCTGCCTCATCATCTTGTTTATATTGCTGTGTTTGGGGTGGCCTTTCCTTATTCTGGCAGTTTGTGGCATTCTCTTTATTGTGGAGTTTCCTCGCTGTGGGTGGGGTTGGACAAGTGGCATGTCAAGGTTTCCTGGTTAGGGAAGCTTGTGTTGGTGTTCTGGTGGGTAGACCTGGATTTCTTCTCTCTGGAGTGCAATGAAGTGTGCAGTAATGACTTATGAGATGTCAGTGGGTTTGGAGTGACTTTGGGCAGCCTGTATATTGAAGCTCAGGGCTACATTCCTGTGTTGCTGGAGAATTTGCATAGTATGTCTTCCTCTGGAACTTGTTGGCCCTTGGGTGGTGCTTGGTTTCAGTGTAGGTATGGAGGTGTTTGATGAGCTCCTATCGATTAATGTTCCCTGGAGTCAGGAGTTCTTTGATTTTCTCAGGATTTGGACTTAAGTCTTCTGACTCTGGTTTCAGTCTTATTCTTACAGTAGCTTCAAGATTTCTACATCTATACAGCAATGATGATAAAACATCTAGGTTAATGATGAAAAGTTTCTCCACAGTGAAGGATACCTGGAGAGGTACACAGAGTTACATGGAGAAGAGAAGAGGGAGGAGGGAGATAGAGGGGACCAGGAGGAAAAGAGAGGGAATCAAAAGGGGAGAGAGCAAGCTAGCCAGTAATCACTTCCCTATGTGCTCTCCACAGTCTGGACCACTCAGAGATGCTCATGGAGTTACACAGAGAAAAGAAGAGGGAGGAGGGAGACAGAGGTGGCCAGGAGGATAAAGGGGGAAATCTAAAGGAGAAAGACAGATGCAGCCAGCAATCAGTCCCCTAAGTGTTCTCCACCGTCTGGAACACACAAAGAGAATCACAGAGTTGGGTAGAGAAGAGAAGGGGGAGGGAGAAGATAGAGGTGACCTGGTGGAGAAAAAGGAAAGCCCAAAGGGGGAGAGAGCAGTCAAGCCAGTAATCTTGCTCCCAAGTAAAAATAGATACTGAAGATTGAGGTCTTAAAGGTACGAAATTGATGACAAATACAGAAAAGCAAAAATTAAAAATCTAGAGTAGAGATTGGATTGTCAAAAATACAATATTAAAGGAAAAAAGTCACAAAATTATAAAATATGTATATATATGAAGTTTGCTCTAAAAAATAGAGTCTTTTTTTTGCAAAGTAATAGGATGTTATAAAAATGAAAACTATAAGAGTAATAGAGGACTTAAAAATTAAAAAAAATTTTTTTTAATTTAAAGAATGATAATAGTAAAAATATATCTAGGACTTTTTCTGGTGTTGTTGTGGACAGTGTGGGGTTAGTTCATTTTCAGATAGTTCTTTGATCTGGCTTATACTTCTCAAGATCTATAGGCCCCTTCCTGTGTCTAAGTAGCTTTAAAACAGAAATTTGACTGTGTGGGTCTAGTCAGCTAAAAAAATGCACTCCCTCCCCACCTACTCCCCAAAAAATTTAGTTTGTTTTCAGTAGTCATATTATTGATACTTATGTTGTTTTTATTATTGTGAGACTGTGTTGTGTGTGATGCATCAAACAGATAATTGCTTTATACTAAGTCTTTTATTCCTGTCTCTTATACACATCTGGAGGGAGAAGATAGAGGTGACCTGGTGGAGAAAAAGGAAAGCCCAAAGGGGGAGAGAGCAGTCAAGCCAGTAATCTTGCTCCCAAGTAAAAATAGATACTGAAGATTGAGGTCTTAAAGGTACGAAATTGATGACAAATACAGAAAAGCAAAAATTAAAAATCTAGAGTAGAGATTGGATTGTCAAAAATACAATATTAAAGGAAAAAAGTCACAAAATTATAAAATATGTATATATATGAAGTTTGCTCTAAAAAATAGAGTCTTTTTTTTGCAAAGTAATAGGATGTTATAAAAATGAAAACTATAAGAGTAATAGAGGACTTAAAAATTAAAAAAAATTTTTTTTAATTTAAAGAATGATAATAGTAAAAATATATCTAGGACTTTTTCTGGTGTTGTTGTGGACAGTGTGGGGTTAGTTCATTTTCAGATAGTTCTTTGATCTGGCTTATACTTCTCAAGATCTATAGGCCCCTTCCTGTGTCTAAGTAGCTTTAAAACAGAAATTTGACTGTGTGGGTCTAGTCAGCTAAAAAAATGCACTCCCTCCCCACCTACTCCCCAAAAAATTTAGTTTGTTTTCAGTAGTCATATTATTGATACTTATGTTGTTTTTATTATTGTGAGACTGTGTTGTGTGTGATGCATCAAACAGATAATTGCTTTATACTAAGTCTTTTATTCCCAGTATCTTTGCAAACTGGGATTTTTCAGTGTTGCACAAATTTCCTCATTTGTAAAATCATTGTAGGAAGAGAATTAAACTATATCACCTCTGAATTTACTTTTAGTTTTCTAAATCCATGTCTCCTAAATTTCTAAGCAAATTCTTAAGCTTTAAAATTCACTTTGCTTTAATTAAATTTAAGGAAATCTTGAAAAACCATAAGAATTAGTATGGGTTTCAAAAGCATAATATTCTCAATATGATTTGCAGTGGACCCCATATAACAATAGGGGCTTCCCAGGTAGCACTGGTGGTAAAGAACCTGCCTGACAATACAGGAGACGTGAGATGCAGTTTCAGTCCCTGAGTTGGTAAGATCCCTTGGAGGAGGGCGTGGCAACCCAGTGCTGTATTCTTGCCTTGAGAATTCCATGGACAGAGGAGCCTTGCAGGCTACAGTGCATGCGGTTGCCAAGAGTTGGATATGACTGAAGCAGCTTAGCATGCACACATGCCATATAATAACTCCTTTATGTTGTTTTTGCCATAATATTTCAAGTATATCAACATATAGTGAAGGAGGAGGATATAGATTTATACATAAACTGAAGCACAGTTACTTCAAAGTTCCTAAGTCATACTCTACAGTAACACATCTCTACAGATTTTTCTAATGAACTGAAGGACAGAATTAAGGCACATTTAAAAGAAAAACCACCCCCAAGGAAAAGAAATGCAAAAAGGAAACATGGTTGTCTGAGAAGGTCTCACAAAGAGCTGAGAAAGGAAGAGATGCTAAAGGCAAAGGAAAAAAGGAGAGATATACCCACTGAATGCAGAGTTCCAAAGAAAAGCAAGGAGAGATAAGAAAGCCTTTCTAAATGAACAGTACAAAGAAATAGAGGAAAACAATGGAATGGGAAAGACTAGAGATCTCGTCAAGAAAATTAGAGATATCAAAGGAATATTTCATACAAAGATGGGTACAATAAAGGACATAAATAATAAGAAGAGGTGACAAGAATACACAGAACTATAAAAAAAATAAAAAGATCTTAATGACCCAGATAGCCACAATGATGTAACCACTCACCTAGAGCCAAACATCATGAAATGCAAAGTCAAGTGGGCCTTAGGAAGCATCACTATGAACAAAGCTAGTGGAGGTGATGGAATTCCAGCTGAGCTATTTCAAATCCTAAAAGATGATGCTATGAAAGTGCTTCACTCAATATGCCAGCAAATTTGGAAAACTCAGCAATGGTCATAGGACTGAAAAAGGTCAGTTTCCATTTTAATCCCAAAGAAAGGCAATGGCAAAGAAAGTTCAAACTACCACACAGTTGCACTCATTTCACATGCTAGAAAGTAATACTCAAAATTCTCCAAGCTAAGCTTCAACAGTACTTGAATGGAGGACTTCCAGGTGTTCAAGCTGGATTTAGAAGATGTAGAAGAACCAGAGATCAAATTGCTATGATCCATTGGATCATAGAAAAAGAAGAGAATTCCAGAAGAATTCTGGTTCTGCTTCATTACTATGCTAAAGCCTTTGACTATGTGGATCACAACAAACTGTGGAAAATTCTTCAAGAGATGGAAATACCAGACAACCTTTACCTGCCTCCTGAGAAACCTGTGTGCAGGTCAAGAAGCAATAGTTAGAACCAGACGTGGAACAGCAGACTCGTTCCAAATTGGGAAAGATATACATCAAGGCTATACATCAGGCTGTCACCCTGCTTATTTAACTTATATGCAGAGTACATCATGTGAAATACCAGGCTGGATGAAGTATAAGCTAGAATCAAGATTGCCAGGAGAAATATCAATAACCTCAGATATGCAGATGATACCACCCTTATGGCAGAAAGAGAAGAGGAAGTAAAGAGCCTCTTGATGAAAGTGAAAGAGGAGAGTGAGAAAGCTGGCTTAAAACTCAACATTCAAAAAACTAAGACCATGGCATCTGGTCCCATCACTTAATGGCAAATAGATGGGGAAACAATGGAAGCAGTGACTGACTTTATTTTGGGGGGCTCCCAAATCACTGCATATGGTGACTGCAGCCATGAAATTTAAAGACGCTTGCTCCTTGGGAGAAAAGCTATGACAAGCCTAGATCACATACTAAAAAGCAGAGACATTACTTTGCCGAATAAGGTCCATTTAGTCAAAGCTATAGTTTTTCCAGTAGTCATGTATGGATGTGAGAGCTGGACCCTAGAGAAGGTTGAACACTGAAGAATTGATGCTTTTGAACTGTGGTGTTGGAGAAGACTTGAGAGTCCCTTGGACAGCAAAGAAATCAAACCAGTCAATCCTAAAGGAAATCAGTCCTGAATATTCATTGGAAGGGCTAATGCTGTAGCTGAAGCTCCAGTACTTTGGCCAGCTGATGCAGAGAGCTGACTCATTAGAAAAAATCCTAATACTGGGAAATATTGAGGGCAGGAGGAGAAGGGGACCACAGAGGACAAGATTTTTGGAGACAAGTTGGCATCACTGACTCCATGGATGTGAGTTTGAGCAAGGAGATGGTGAAGGACAGGGAAGCCTGTGTGCTACAATCCATGGGGTCACAAAGAGTGGGACCCAACTGGGAGAGTGAACAGCAGCGACAAAAGAGACAAGCTATGAACTTGTAAAAAAACACATTTCAATGATGAGCAGTTTTCTTTGACCAAATTTATCAAATATTGCATGGTGAGGAATGTGGGCTTTGAAGTCAGGCGATCTCTTCCAGCTCCTTCACTTGATAGACTGTTTACCTGGGTAATTTTACTTCTGTTACCTCATCTGTAAAGGAAGATGCCTGTTCTCAGTCCAACAGGTTGCCGTGGCAGCCTAGTCAAGATCTAGTGACATAATGCATCTGTGGGGAAGATCCCTTTGATTCCCTACTCAGTAGCTATTGCCCAACTTCCTTCCTGGTAACAGAGTCCTGATTGTTCTCTCTCTTCAAGTCCTCATGTTCTTGCAGAAGATTAGGGTTAGGGTTAGTGTTAGGGTTAGGGATGACCCTTCTCCATCCCCAGTGTTTGAGTGTCTACTAATGTCAGTAACCATGACCTCATTATTACTTGCCAAGTGATAGCTTTCTGGAGGATATTTAACACAATTATAATTAATAATATAAGAGAAGATCTCCTAAGGAACTCTTTGAAACATTTTCCTCATTCTTAAAAAGATGTGCAAACAAGGAGATTCCCCCTCATTTCTGATGTTAAACGTTGATATGTGAATTTGTGATGCCTGGAGCTGCCATAGCCAACATACAACTAAGATATCAAAATGATGAGGATGGCAGTGGGGAAGCATAGAAAGAATCTAGATCCTTAATGACTCCTTGCATGCTAAGTTATCTAATCCCGTAATTGCCTGTGATTCATGGGATCGCAAAGAGTCAGACGTGACTGAGCAACTGAACTGAACTGAACTGAACTTTTAAAAAAATCTTTATAACATTTGGTTTAATATTGCACCTGCTGCTGCTGCTGCTAAGTCGCTTCAGTCTGTCCAACTCTGTGCGACCCCAGAGATGACAGCCCACCAGGCTCCCTCATCCCTGGGATTCTCCAGGCAAGAATACTGGAGTGGGTTGCCATTTCCTTCTCCAATGCATGAAAGTGAAAAGTGAAAGTGAAGTCGTGTCCAACTCCTAGTGACCCCATGGACTGTAGCCTACCAGGCTCCTCTGTCCATGGGATTTTCCAGGCAAGAGTACTGGAGTAGGTTGCCATTGCCTTCTCCAAATATTGCACCTATATCCATCAAAATCACAGTCCAGCAAAAAGTATTTTTTTATTGTATTTTTAATATATATGCTAAAGGGAAGTGAAAAAAATAAAAGCCATATTCAGTACTTTAAGAACTACTAAAGAAAATATATAACAGTTAAGTATACCACCCCTTTTTATAGGTGATGTAACTTTCCTTACTTAGGCCACTTTCAGTGGCTTAAGTTGTTGAGTGAGTGAAGTTGCTCAGTCATGTCTAACTCTTTGCGACTCCATGGACTGTAGCCTTCCAGGCTCTTCCATCCATGGGATTTTCCAGGCAAGAATACTGGAGTGGGTTGCCATTTCCTTCTCCAGAGGATCTTCCCCACCCAGGGATCAAACCCGGATCTCCCTCATTGTGGGCAGACTCCTTATCATCTGAGCCACCGGGGAAGTCCTATGACTTATGACTTAGTACTATATTAACAACTCTTATTCACAATTAATTGCATACCACTTAAAAAAGAAAAAAAAACACCCTACTATCATTTCTTCAGTTCAGTTCAGTTCANAACCCGGATCTCCCTCATTGTGGGCAGACTCCTTATCATCTGAGCCACCGGGGAAGTCCTATGACTTATGACTTAGTACTATATTAACAACTCTTATTCACAATTAATTGCATACCACTTAAAAAAGAAAAAAAAACACCCTACTATCATTTCTTCAGTTCAGTTCAGTTCAGTTGCTCAGTCGTGTCTGACTCTGTGACCCTGTGAATTGCAGCATGCCAGGCCTCCCTGTCCATCACCAACTCCTGGAGTTCGCTCAACTCATGTCCATCGAGTCAGTGATGCCATCCAGGCATCTCATCCTCTGTCGTCCCCTTCTCCTCCTGCNCCATCTCTTTCAGAATTTCCACAGTTTCTTGTGATCCACACAGTCAAAGGCTTTGGCATAGTCAATAAAGCAGAAATAGATGTTTTTCTAGAACTCTCTTGCTTTTTCCATGATCCAGCGGATGTTGGCAATTTGATGTCTGGTTCCTCTGCCTTTTCTAAAACCAGCTCGAACATCATTTCTTACTTGCAGCTAAAAGCACTACAAAAAAATGCCAAGTAGTGCTGGCACATTATCATGGCACAGAGTGGCACATGTGGTTGTGTCATAGCCCCAGGCACTAGCACAATGCCTGGCACATAGTAGTGCCCAGGGCATACTCAACTGGAGACTGTGGACTGAAAACTCTACTTTTTTTTATTGGGCTCAGGTTTCAAGCATTAAGTAGTATCTCAGAATCCTGACATTCTTTCTGAATTTTAAAAATGCCCCACGTTTTAAATTTACTTATCCCTCCTCTCAACTTAATTATTTTCCTAGTTCAGATACCTATTCTTCAGAGGTTTGAAATCATGAACAATGTTAGGAAGAAATCGTCTGATTGAACCAATTCATACCTTATTACGAATGACTGTAAATGCTTTAACCTATTCAGAGCAACTGGAATTTTTTACGTGTTGGAAGATTACCTATTGTCAGAACTTAGTTGTACTGTAGCATGCAACTGAAGTCATTCTCAGAGAATGTCAAGCTGCCAACATGGTCTGGTCCTCCAGAGTCTTGGAGTTTGCCCTAAATTCAGCTTCTCTCAGCTATTCCTGAAGTTCTTCTTCATTTTATTTTGTTTATTTATTTTTGCTAGGCCTGATTCTTCATTGCTGCAGAAGGGCTTTCTCTAATTGCGGCCAGTGGGGGCTACTTTCTAGTTGTGGTATGTGGACTTCTCACTGCAGTGACTTCTCTTGCAAAGAAGAGCAGAGCAGAGGCTCTAGAGTATGGGCTCAGTAGTCGTGAAGAAAAGGCTTAGCTGCCCCTGGGCATATGGGATCTTCCCCGACCAGGGGTAGAACCCATAGAAGCCTTCATTTCTTAGCCGTGGGCAATTAGGCAGGGTGCTGTGACTACTTCTGGCTGATAGTACTTTCGGGCCAAAGTTACTTCCGGGCGAAAGCAAACCAGAGCCCACCCGAGATATTGCAGCTGATGCTCACTCGCCTGTAGGGATCATGGAGAAAGTTTTAATAAACATTATGGAGACACAAGGTCGAAGCAGCTTGAATCCCTATATCTCTGCATGTAAAACAGTTGTCCTAGAAAGCCATCTGTAAATGCAGTGAACACAGAATAATCGGTTATGGTGGTGAACCACTGAGACTTCAGAGTTGTCTGTTGCCACGGCTTAATTTAAACTTCGCTGATGTCCACAAGCTTGGGATTCTTCCTGACAGGTCCCTCAACAGCAGCAGTGGGAGCTCCAGTGGGAGAGCTGGGCTGGCATTTCTCTATATGACAATTTACAACTTGTGTATTTACAGGTTGTAAGTCTGCATATAATTTTTTAAAGGCAGAGATCCCAGAAATCCTTTGTTTTTAACTTCCATTCCTACTCACAGGAAACAAGTTTGATAAGACAAGTAGAAGATAAAGCATGAAAATGTGCCCTTTAATATGCTATGCTACTGTCAAAAAATTGACAAAAGATAAACATCTTTTCTGTTAATCTCATCTCAATCACAATAGGTTAACCAAGAAAGAGCTTAGAGAATTCAGTGGCTTCCATACCTGATAAGAAAATAATTCCAAAGATGAAACATGCTGAAAAAGACAAATCAACACTTAATTGTAGCCATATTTTTAAAGAAAAAAAGACCGCAGAACTAGAGCATGAATTTCAAATTTCCTTACTCTAATGCAGTTCATCCAACTTCATATGTTTTCTGTAAGTGACAACTTTTCTTCCTTAGGAATCAAGTGTGACTTCAGAAAGCTAAGGCTCACTTCATGGGGAAATAATAATGTAGCTCTAGATCCCTCGGGTTGAAAGATCTTTTTTTTCTTTTCCTTTTTCTTTTTTTCCCCCTCTGAGAGCCTCCTTCTCTATCTGCTGCCTTGGTTCAATAAAAGAGAATTCTTGATTGCTCAGACAAAAACTATACTTCTTTTAGATTCTGCTCACAGTTCTTGGGAGCTGGTGGTGCGACCAGTTTTAACTTCCCAATGTACGCTGAACTCACTATATCTAAGAAAAATGTGGCTGGCTTTCTCTAGTCTGATTTAATCTGTCTTTATTTGCTAGCTTGAAGAGCTTATGAAAATCCTGTCGATTGGTTAGACCACAGTAAAAGTGGAGTAAACGCTGCAGCTGTACCAACGGAAGGCTAGGCTTTGGAGTCCCAGCAGAACCCTGTTGTCACCCATTTATGTCTGTCTCATTCCCAGAGAGGAGTTCTCACCTTTGCGTCTAGCTAATACAAATACAGTCAATTTAGCTAAGCACTTTCTGCTGTTGATGGAGTTTGAAAGCAAAAAAAAAAAAAAAAAACCCTCTCCTGTGTATGTTTGATTCTTCTTTGGTAAGGCTCTATTAGGACAATCCGCATTGTCTTTATGAAATTCCAGTAGCTTTCTTCTGAAAAAAGAAGTTAACACTAACATTATGAACATACTGGAGGCACAATTCTGTTGGATTCTAATTTTTTTCCAAAGTTTCCCTGTTTGGGGGTATTGTCTAGGATCTTTGCTTTCTAATTACTTCTCTCCTTGGTATTTTCATTATTGTGAATTTTGATTTTTTTCTAACCGAAACATCAATCAAAAATTATATCCATGGTCCCAGGATTTGCTTTCCTTTGAATTCTTTTACTCTGTCCTCCTTGTATTTTTAACTCCCAGACATGGGTAAATGTTTTTATAATCTAGGTTCCCCAGCATAATTAATATAAAAATAAACACTTTTCATGATGAATATTCTTTTAGAAATTAGAAATCATTTATAATGCCTTGTTATGATGACTGACTTAGCCAAAAGTCCTTGGATGTATATTTCACTCCTCATGGGTAATGTCTGTCTCCCAGGAATAGGTAAAATGTGCTCAATGTGGGAAATATGGAGCAAGAGTCTAGTCAGATGAAATGCTAGTATATTTCTTAATTTTATTGCCAAATCATCTCAACTGGTATCTTGAGCTTCTGGAAGTGAATCCTTGAAAACACTGCAAATGTACCTGAATTCATTTACTTTTTAATCTCTGAGCCACTGTAGCAATAAAATAACTGTTAAAAACACTAATATTCATCATCCCAAATCCTTTAACATAGCAGTATACTCAGGTTTTTTTCTTCCTTTCAATGCCTTCTAACCTTGAATCAAAAAATCGAGGCAAATAGATGTTCTTTCACCCTGCCCTCAAGATAAACAAAGTTGGACTTTGTCAAACCAGTAGGGAAAACTAAAGTTAGCTAATTTAAGTGCTGTGCCTCTAAGGGACTGTATTTATTGACTTCTAACATGGAATCAGGCACTCAAAATGAGAAAAGACCAGTTAATTTTAGCCTTTAGTGAGACCTGTCTGATTTCTCAGAATTAAGACTACATATACATTTCATTGTATCAGCAGCTAATAAAGTGTATTTTGCACTCTTAATCAAAGGAAGTTCGATTTAACACCTTCAAAGATCTAGTTTTGCTTATCAAATATGCTTCTGGGAAAAGGTACATAGTTTTCCTCGAGTCTCCACATTTTTGTAACACAGGTATAAAAATAACAATGAAGAAATATGAAATGAAATGAAGGTTCAGAATCAGTAGTCAGGAAGATGATTAATGAGAAAAACCAGGGGAGAAATTTGGGTCAAAATGACCATCATAAAATTTTGAGGTTAATATTTTTGCTATTCAGATTTGTTTGGCCCACGTTTTTAATACCACCCACAAACTAGGTTATAAAAAGGAGAAAATCTACCATACTGGAGGAAGCTATTATGTCCAACTTTTAGGTATGAATTAAAATTTAAAACTAAATGAATAAAAATAAACCTAAATGAGAAGAAAATCCAAAAAAGAGGGGATATATGTATATATATATAGCTACAGCAGAAACTAACACAACATTGTAAATAAACTATACTCCAATAAAAATTAATTTTAAAAAATAAATAAATTTGAAAATTAAAAAATAAAAAACTAAGAATACAACATTAAGAAAAGAAACAATCTTTTTCATAAAATCTTTAGTAGAGACAGATAAACAGAATGATATGACTTTATCATAGGAATACTCCCTAAAATATTGATGTTCAATAGATATGTGTGTGTATATGTATATATATATATATATATATATATATATAAACTGAGTGAATTCACTTGTTTGCTCAGTTTCATCCAGGGCTTTACAACTGTAATCTTATTTGAAGATTTATATGATGAAATGTGAATATAGTATATTCCTTAGTAATTCGATTGGCAGGAAGCATAGAACAAAACATCACACACACAACTTTTAAATAATTTATAATTACTTACATGAACCTACTAAGTTTAGTCACATAATTATATGACTAATTATGTTGAAAATCCAAGTGGATGCTTAAATAGATGACCATGCCCTGAGGCCTTTCCAGTTGTTTCTGCTGTCTCATTTAACCATGCAAATGTTATTAAGGATTTCCTGGCTAAAAATTTTCAAGCATGTGGAAGTATAATTGCATAGATAATTATGCATAATACTGTCACTTTCTATATTTAACATAGAATTTTCCCTTAAAAAAATACAACTTTCTATTGATACCCTTTTCAATACATGCCAAGAAAAATATAATTGGTAAAAGATAGGTAGATCGAAACCAATCTATTATATTTTCTCCAGGAGGCATCTTGACTCTCTTTAGTATATCAATTTGAAGAGAAACAAAAATCAAGCCATATGCTAAAATTAAAGCAAATTTTAAACACCCATAAATGAAATAATCTATACTTGTAATAATCCAGTAACTATTTTTAGACCCACATAAATATTTATACGAACTTGATAACAGAGGATGTAGGAAAACTAACTATCCTGTTATACAACTAAATATATATAGCAAATCTTTCAGGTTGGCAGATTCTAAGGCCAGTTTATACAACAGCAAAGAGTGTTCACAAGAAAATCAATGGACACATACACAATGTGGCAGGTTAATTTCTTGTCAGGAGAATCTTAAGGAAGTATTACAATGTAGAATTCTGCCTGATGCCCGGTTGGCTTCTGCACAGCCCTGCAGATCTCAATGCAGAGGTCAGCATGCATGCATCTGATTGGTGGAAACTGGCTCACATGACTCTGCACAGCTCAAGGGAGGCTGAGAAAGTGAATATCTGGCTTTTCAATGACTAAAGTGAGAACAAGTCCCAATTTGCCACTTAAATGTATAAAGCAGAGAATTTCTTAAGCATGGAAACGGTTGCTGGCTGGGAACCACTAGAAATAGTGCCGAGTGCCATGAAGGAAAAAATAAAGTTGGCTAAGAGGAGAGAAAGTGATTGGGTTTGGGAGGGCTGTTTTAAACAGAAGATTCAGAGAAGTCTTTCAAAATATGTATGGTTTATAGAGAAACCTGATTTGAAACGACGAAGCTGTCTAAAAGGGTTGGGGAAAGATGTCCAGGTAAAACCAGGCTTGTTTAAGTAACAAGAAGACCCATATGGTAGAAGCAAACTGAGTAAGGACAAGGAAGAATTCAAGTTCAGTGATAGCTAGTTAATTTAGACCTTTCAGGCCATAGTGATGGCTTTGGTTTTTATTCCAGTTGTGGTGGAAAATTGTCCCTAAGGTCTGAGAATAGGACTCTGACTCTAAAAAGATCACTTTGACTGCTGTGTGAAGCACAGGTTGTCAAGCAGTGGTCCTTTTGATTAAAACCTACATTAAGAAATATATCTTACCTTGTGATATGATTAGAAGAGGGGATTCAATCAGGACTTTGACAAAACCATACTTACTACATGTGATGCACTCTGGTATTCTTCTGTTGTAACTTAGTCTATTATATGTTTTTACTGATTTTAAAGAAAATTGCAATAGAAGATTCTTATGAGGAAAAATGACACTGAGATTAGAACTGTTCATTGGTAACTCAAGATAGTCTGTATCTCTAATATGACTCAAATAATTGAAGATCCCTGTGTAAAATTAAACCTCACAGTAAGCCTTAGGCAGTTTCTCAAGGAGACAACTCAAGGACCACTTGCATCAAAAACTACCTGACTGGTGGTGGTGGGAGGTGGTGTTATAAATGCGTATTCTAGAGCCTTGTGTGCCTTGCCAAGTCACTTCAGGCATGTCTGACTCTGTGACCCCATGCACTGTAGCTGCCAACTCCTCTGTCCATGGGATTCTCCAAGCAAGAATACTGGAATGGGTTGCCATGCCCTCCTCCAAGGGATCTTCCCGACCAAGGGTTCAAACCCACATCTCTTACTTCTCCTGCGTTGGCAGGTGGGTTCTTTTCCATTAGCGCCACCTGGAAAGCCTCACCACAGGCTTACTGATCCCGAATCTCCAGTGAAGGGACTTGAGAATCTGCTTTCAACAAGCTCACCAGGTGATTCTCATGTGTGAGAATGCTCTTAAATTTTTTCAGTATTTTAAGGTGATAGTGCAAGGTTATCTTTGCCTCGTGAATACGTGATATTGCCCTAATATCTATAAACCAATTTAGTGAGTCTTCAGTAATATTTCTTAGCAGTATTAAAAATTTGCATATGATAAATGGAAAGCACTTTAAATCATTACATCTCTTCCCTTGGCCTTCTTTATATATCTGGTATTTTTAAATCAAATGAAGGCCTTTGAATTCTTCCTTCTTAATTCCAATTCTTATTTGCTCACACCATTTATCAAAAATAATCTTTTTCTCTGCTCAGTTACCGTCCCTTTTCCTTCTAAATGTTTCTAAAATTTCACTTCCGTAAGACTATTTACCCATGTTGAAATGTAGTTAAATGCCATATTCACAACTCCACAATTCCAAGAGATATATGGCAGTGGTTGGTATATGGTATGCTGGGAAAGACTGAGGGCAGGAGGAGAAGGGGGCCACAGAGGATGAGATGGTTAGATGGCGTCACAGACCCAATGGACCTGGGTTTGAGCAGACTCCAGGAGGTGGTGAAGGACAGAGAGGCCTGGCGTGCTGCAGTCCATGGGGTCACAAAGAGTCGGACGTGACTTCACAACCGAACAGCAACAATGACATAATAGCATTTTTTAGTAGTTTGTACGTTCTTGATATTTACTAAACATTATCCACCACTGTGGCTCAGGCCATGGCATGTCATTCTGTTTTGATGCATTCTGGGTACAATAGGTTAGAAGGTTTCTCTAGAAAAAGGTTTCAATGTATTACTAAAGTGTGTGGGAAGTTTGTCTTTAGCTAAGTAGCTGTCCTGTGGGTCACATGCATGTGAAATCAGGCTTCAGTCTGGCACATTTGATATCGGTAAAGAATGGGTTTTGAGATGAGGTCATAAAGTCACTTTGTAAAATGTTTTCCAATTTCACATTCGGTTTTGTTGCGGGTGGAACAATGTGCCCCACTGCTGGGGTCACCACAGCAGTTGGTCTGGAGGACATTATCTGCAACCTTTACTGAAAGCCGAGCAACTCGACTTATGGGTCTGTACGTCAGAGGCATCCTCTCCCATCGACTCTGCTTTGGATGCAAAAAAAGCGACAGAATCCCTATGTTCCTGGGGAAACATGGGGTTAAAGTGGACTGCCTTTTGGGGGGTGTTCAGTTGACTTGCCCTGTGGTGGGAGGCTGCGGTCCTAGCTAGTGACTTGTAGGTACAGAATCCTCAGTTCTCTCAGGTGGTTTCACTCGATCAGTTTCAGCAGAATGATGAAAAGGTTGAGATAAAATAAACTGACAGTTGCTACTCATCGTAGGCAGCAGGCTGTACCCAGGCAGCTGAGACCCTGGGAGCCCTCTTTCTTAAACAAAGGCTTTCACTGCAGTGAGCAATGAACTCCAAATTAAAAAAAAAAAAAAAGGGGCAGATTGGCAGCTGGTGACCGACAGGAGGAGGGGAAGGAGGGAAACTGGGAACCACAGCAATTGTTGGCTAATTAGAAGCCATTCCCACCTACTTAATACCAACCCATTAAGCAGAAAATACTTTTCATCTTTCTCTCCTGCTACACATGACATTATCCTGCAATCAGTGCCCTCCCGCTGGCTGCCTCAGTGCCCACAAATGAATACACTGCAAGTTTAAGAATGTGGTAATTGATTGGCAACGATGAAACTGCAACTTTCACAGTGTATTTTCTGAAGACCCCACTGCAGTATTTGTGATGCTTAGATCAAGTAATCATATCTGTAAACTGACAGCTGTCAAAATTGAAAAACAGAAGAGAAGGCAGAATCGTGGGAGAGTTATCGGAGCCTTAATAGCAAACAATCGTGTAAATCAATTTCCCCCCTTCTGGGGAACAACTCAATATTTGGCTTACTAAATTCACTATCACTACCTCCATTTCAGTCTGCTACACACACACACAGACACACATGAAATATATAAAGTGACATATGGGAAGATAGGTGTACATAAAATCATCTTGCATTATGTTTGAACAGCATAGTAATCAAATTATTTCATTAGTCCCACTTTTAAACTTATGAGACTTTATCTCAACAACTTAAATAAACTACTGGAAACTGATCCTAACTCAGTAGGATGATACTTGTGTACCACTACGCTTCACGTTACTTGAACAATTTCCCATATTCCCTTTGCAAGTGTTTGATGACTCTCAGAAACAGATCCTGTCTTAAATAATATTTACATGAAAATAGTATATATATGTTATTTTCCCTGTTTCCGTTTTGTGACATTTATAAAGCATTTTTTTTCTGAACCTAAATATCAACTTCCAAATTTTATACAGTTTTCTAACCAATATTCAATTCCTGTACACTGCTTCTGAGACACTGATCACAGTGTTAGCCAAATACTTAGATTTGGGAGTTGTAGGTAACAGAAAGGAAAACATTACTTCCTATGCCATGTCAACATAACTAGGAATGTCTTTGGAGAACAAATAGGATTTCAGAAACTGGGGTTTAATGTCGTATAGAAGAAGGTGATGATACAAGAAGAGTGCCTTTGGATTTCAGTATAGGGCCTTAAGTAGGAAAAACGTACTGGAAATTATGCTGTTCCAAGGGCTTCCCAAGTGGTGCTAGTGGTAAAGAGTCCGCCTACCAGTGCAGGAGATGAAAGAGACATGGGTTCAATACCTGGGTGGAGAGGATGCCCTGGAGGAGGCAATGGCAACCTGCTCCAGTGTCCTTGCCTGGAGAATCCCTTGGACAGAGGAGCCTGGTGGGCTACAGTCCACGGGGTCGCAGAGTCAGACACAACTGAGCACGGCACAGCACAGGATGCTATTCCAAAGAGGAGAGCATGGTACTCTGGTTTCATTTGTGTGCGTAAAACAAATGAATGGAATCCAAATTATCTTTTATTGAGTGTGAGTGGGATGGATAAGCTTTACATGTTGGCTCAACTGTGTTATTTTAAAGCACACATTTCAAACATAGGCATGATTATTACCCGCAGTATTGTCTGAAAGTGCCAGATGTTTATAGAACACACATAAACCACCTCTGCGTGACAATTTGCACACACCTGTAAGAGGAGACTCTCTTCTAAGGATGACACACTGCAGGAAGAGGAAAAGAAAGATGCAGTCTTACCTTAAAATTAGGGCCTAATTCACAAACACAGTCCCATTCATTAGTTTTATTTGTCAGAAAAATTTAAATTAGATATCAAGCCTTGTAAGTAACTCATAGAAAAATTCTTCTGATCTCTGTAGCCAACGAAATTTACTGTTTCACATGGGAGTGTGTGTGTGTGTGTGTATATGCATGCAGGTTCATGGCTATGTATAGTCATAGATTCTATTAGAAAGATGAAAATGGCAGCAAAAGTGTTAATATCACTTTGAGATTTATTAACAGAAATGTTAACAAAATAGCAGGACTGTAGAAATAGTTAGACTGCAGTTTTTGTTTTGAAACCAGACAGCTTTAAAGGCATATGAAAGCCCTGAGAAGGATTTACAAAACCATAATGAAGAATTTTAATCATTGGGAAAATGTGGCAAACGGATAAAGCTTGAGACTACTTTAGACTGTGGGGAGAGAATAATTACTGACTTCAAGTAGGTGTCATTAAGGTAAGGCTACTTTAACAACTGCCTTCCATCTTCTCAGGGAAGAAGCAAAAGAAAATGGATTAACTACTAGAGCATATAAATCACTTATCAATCCGTCAAACTTTGATGACTTCAACAAGCCAAACATTTACTTTGTCACTGCTGTTGAAGCAATTGTAACATACTTTATAGAAGGGTATCTTTACCGACTAATAAGTGTGTTAAAAGCAAGGCAGCATGCTATAAACAGCAACAGGACAGCGTCAGTAAACATTAGCTGAAAATAAGAATGTTCACATACGCACATAAATACACATTCATACAAACACTCAGGAGTCCGAGGTCGTTTTATGTGGGAGCGAAGAAACCCTACAGACACAAGTATGTTATTTTTCCATTATTTTTTCACATATGTTTTTTCCATTGATGACCCTTAGTCACCAAAAAAAGGTTAGATTACGTTCATTTATAGTCGATTTAAACATGCAGGGGAATCTCAAGGAAATTTTCTTTTGTAGAATTTCAGTATTGTAAAAGAATCCCAGATTTGTAGTTGAGTCTTCATTTCAAAGATGAAGAAACTTATGTTTACTGGAGGTGAGCTGTCCTGCTGCTGCTGCTAAGTCACTTCAGTCGTGTCCGACTCTGTGTGACCCCATAGATGGCAGCCCACCAGGCTCCCCCGTCCCTGGGATTCTCCAGGCAAGAACGCTAGAGTGGGTTGCCATTTCCTTCTCCAATGCGTGGAAGTGAAAAGTGAAAGTGAAGTCGCTCAGTCGTGTCTGACTCTTAGTGACCCCATGGACTGAAGCCCACCAGGCTCCTCCATCCATGGGATTTTCCATGCAAGAGTACTGGAGTGGGGTGCTGTTGCCTTCTCCAGTGAGCTGTCCTATCCCAGGCCAAACAGAGGAAGTGGCAGGGTCAGGCCTTGAATGGATATCCTAAAGGCATACCCCACCCTCTTTCCATTTTATTGTGCTACATGCAATAATCTTATTACCATTTATTTTTTTTAATTTTGGGTACCTAACAGAACAAAAGTAAAAGTCACTCAGTCGTTGTCTGACTCTTTGGAACCCGATGAACTATAGCCCACCAGGCTCTTCTGTCCTTGGAATTCTCCAAGCAAGAATGCTGGAGTGGGTTTCCATTTCCTTCTCCAAAAGATCTTCCCAGCCGCTCCCAAGGGATCGAACATTGGTCTGCTGCATTGCAGGCAGATTCTTTACCATCTGAGTCACCAGGGAAATCAAAAAGAAAAAAAAAAGTTTACCCTCTGCCTCCTAAACAAAGATTGACAATGTAAGGGGCTTTGAAAACTAATTCAAGCTATGGAGTTAATTGTTTAATCTACTTCACAAATTTTCAGAAAGTTTAGAGAAAGAAATGAGTCTTAGGTAGAGAAAGATGATCATAGATAAAGGTAGCAGCATAGGAAAATCCTGAACTCGTCTCCTCCGTGGCCCCACAAAGTCTGCAGTAACCTATGGGATACCGTCTGTTGAAAAAGGGCTGAAAGCAAGCTTCACAGCCTCCTCCACCACAAGGGATAGAAGGGCACATTGAGACACTGGGAAAGGCAGAGACATGGCCTCGCTGAAACCCCTGCTCCTCATGCAATGACACACACTAGGGAAGAATCTCACAGACCTGGAGCCTGTCCCCTGAGGACCGGGAGTTTGTGCCCCACACTGGGCAACCCAGCCCTGGGAACCTGCAGCAGAGATAAGAGGCCCCCAAAATATCTGGCTTTAGCCAGATATTTGGCCAGACAAGCAGAACTTGCATCTAGGGGACCTGGAGTATTGTAGGGATCTGAGGGGCTAACATGCAGACTTATTTATCCCAGGAGCCAGGACAAAAGCAAGAGTTTGAGAGATGATGGAAATATACATGAAGGAGATGAAGCTGCTAATCCTTTTGTAGTTAATTTTTATCGGAATATAGTTGCTTGACAATGTTGTGTTAGTTTCTTCTATACAAAAAAAGGGAAT
Organism: Neotragus moschatus; assembly: GCA_006410615.1. Taxonomy (NCBI): domain Eukaryota; kingdom Metazoa; phylum Chordata; class Mammalia; order Artiodactyla; family Bovidae; genus Neotragus; species Neotragus moschatus. The sequence goes on along the minus strand of SJYA01002348.1, from coordinate 588,216 downwards.
CAGCTGAATATATATATAAATCTCCTCTTTTGGATTCCCTTCCCATTTAGGTCACCACAGATGATCTTATTTGCAAATTAGTGGTGAATCTTAAATTGTCTGTTGGAGGGGCAGGGGTTAATTGGACTCTTCCCCGGGGACAGAGGTGCTGGAAAGCATCATTTTTCACACTCTCCCTTTACTTTGCTAGCATGGTAGACATGGGTAGATACAAACTTAATAAAACTGAACATGTGCTGCACCCTCAGTGTTCACCCCAAGCCTCACAAAAGCCACAGGTGTGCTCCCCCCGAGAACTCTTTTCTGGCGTTACTAAAATTAAGGGGATGCCCGATTTACAGCCTCACTGAAGCTGGTGGGCCAGCACAGTGCATACACGGCCCACCTCTTAATTGCCTGGCTCTGATGGACAGAGGGTTATGCTCCTGGCTCTGATGGACAGAGGGTTATGCTTCTGGCTCTGATGGATAGAGGGTTATGCTCCTGGCTCTGATAGACAGAGGGTTATGGTCCTGGCTCTGATGGACAGAGGGTTATGCTCCTGGCTCTGAGGGACAGAGGGTTATGCTCCTGGTCCGTGCTAACTGGGAAGACAGAGTTCTGGTCAGGCTCCAACACCCAGAACAATCCACAGACAGCAAACTGAAACACATCACCAGGATACAAGTGAAAAAGGTCCATTTAATTGCCCTGGAACTTTACCCTGAGAGACAGACTTCAAGCCTGTGACACATCGAGCGGCTAGGTGTGCGCCATCCATGTGCCCTCCCTTGCACTCACCACAGCTCCCTGGTATCTCTCAGAAATGCGATTCTACATTTAAATGAAGCCCTGATTCTTGCAACTGTTGCCCCAAGGACATCTCCAGATCTTCTAAAGGTTAGCAGGGTCCACAGCTTTGGCTCCACAGGATTGCATCTATCTGTGTACTTTAAAGTTGCTGCCTGAGAATCTAGATTCCAATAAGCCCAGAAGTGCCGACCAAGATCACTCCCTTTGGGACACTGAGGTCTTGGCACACCCTCAACAACTGAGACCTACCAAGGTTAGGTGTGATGGAATCACTTTGTTCGTATATTGAGACTGACACAGCATTGTTAATCAACTGTACTCCAATATAACTTAAAAAGTTAAAAAATAAATATGACAAAGACAGAGGAAAAGAAAAGAATAAATCTGGCTACTGAAACAATTACCAAGGTTCAAGAGACAATCAGGAACTAGGACAGGGATAAATGATAAGGTTCATCTCTTACACAAGGCCCCTCCTTCTAGACTAGGAGAGATATTTGCTTTACTGAACTGAACTGAACATATAGAAACAACACAAGATTCAAGGAAAATGAGAAAACAAAAAATTATATTCCAAACCAAACAACCAGACAAAACCTCAGAAAAAGACCTTTAAATAGAAATAAGTAGTCTACATGAAAAAGAGTTCAAAATAGTGATCACAAAAGATGCTTACAAAACTCAGGAGAAGAATGGTTGAACACATGAGAATGTCAACATTGAGATAGGAAATATAAGAAAGTACCTAGTAGAAGTCATAGAGTTGAAGAACTGAACTGAAAAATATACTAGAGGCATTTAATAGCAGATTAGATGAAGTAGAAGAAGAAATCAGTGACCTGGAAAACATGGCACTGGAACTCACCCAAATAGAGCAGCAGAAAGAAAAGAGAAGTTTAAAAAGTTAAGAAAACTTAAGACCTGTGGGACAGCATCAAGTGGAATCACATTCGCACTACTGGGGTCCATCCAAAAGCAGCAGAATGCACATTCCTATCAAATGCACACAGAACATTCTCCAGGTTAGATTATATGTTAGGTCACAAGTCTGAATAAATTTAAGAAAATTGAAATCACATCAAGTACCTTTTCCATCCACAATCAAACGATACTAGGAATCAATTTAAAGAAGACAACTGAAAAAAAAAAAAAAAGTGGAGAAAGAAAAACTAGAATGAAANGCACATTCCTATCAAATGCACACAGAACATTCTCCAGGTTAGATTATATGTTAGGTCACAAGTCTGAATAAATTTAAGAAAATTGAAATCACATCAAGTACCTTTTCCAACCACAATCAAACGATACTAGGAATCAATTTAAAGAAGACAACTGAAAAAAAAAAAAGGTGGAGATTCAATAACATGTGGGTCAGTAAAAAACAAAACAAAAAACCCAGTAGATCAGTAAGAATAAAAGGAGAAACTACAATACCTACAGACAAGTGAAAATAGAAAGACAAGATACCCAAAATCTGCGGGATGTCGCATAAGCAGATCCAAGAGGAAAGTTCATAGTGATACAGCCCCGCTTCACGCAGCAACCCATGGACTGCAGCCCACCAGGCTCCTCTATCCATGGGATTTTCCAGGCAAGAATACTAGAGTGGGTTGCCATTCCCTTTCCAGGGGATCTTCCCATCCCAGGAATTGAACCCAGCTCTCTCCCGAATTGCAGGAAGACTCTTTACCATCTAAGCCATCAGGGAGGTCCCTCAAGAAACAAGAAAAATATCAAATAAATAAACTTTTTACTTAAAGGAGCTAGAAAAAGAAGGCAAATTAAGCCCAAATTAAGCTTTAGTATGAAGTAGAACATAATAAATCAGAGTGGTAATAAATGAAATAGAGACTGAAAAAAAGCACTAGAAAAGATTAGTGAAGCTAAGAGCTGGTCTTTGAAAGGATAAGCAAAACTGACATTTTAACTGTACTCACTAAGGAAAAAGGAGTGTGTGTATAAGTCATGTCCAACTCTTTGTGACCCCATGGACTGTGACCTGCCAGGCTCCTCCATCCATGGGATTTTCCAGGCAAGAATACTGGAGTGGATTGCCGTTTCCTCCTCCAGGGGATCTTCCTGACCCAGGTTTGAACCCAGGTCTCCCACATTGCAGACAGACTCTTTACCGTCTAAGACACCAGGAAAAGAAAAAGGAGAGAGTTCAAACAAGTAAGAAATGAAAGAAGAGAAGTTATAACTGATACCAAAGAAATACAGAGGTTCATAAGAGAATACTATGAATAATTACACACCAATAAACTGGACAGTGGGCTTCCTAGGTGGCACTAGTGGTAAAGAATCCACCCCTCCCCAGTGCAGGAGACATGAGACACAGTTTCAGTCTCTGGGTCAGGAACCACCTGGAGGAGGGCATGGCAAACCACTCCAGTATTCCTGCCTGGAGAATCCCTTGGACAGAGGAACATGGTGAGTGACAGTCCATAGGGTTGCAAAGAGTCAGACATGACTGAAGCGATTTAACACACACACACTCACACACAAACACAAGCACACACAAACTGGACAACAGATAAGAAATGAATAAAATCCTAGAAACATACAATCTTCCAAAACTGAATCTCTAAGGAATAGAGAATTGAATAGAGCAATTACTAGGAAGGAGATTGAATCAGTATCAAACACCTCCCCACAAATAAGACTTTAAAACAGCCTTACTGATTAATTCTATCAGACATTCAAAGAAGATGTGATACCTGTTCTACTCAAATTTTTCCAAAAAGTTCAAAAGGAAGAAGTGCTTCCAAATACCTTCAATAAGGCCAGAATTACCCTGATACAATCCCCCCCCCAAAAGAGGACACCACATTAAAAAGTAGCAGACCAATATCCTTGATGAGTAAAGATGCATACATTCTCAGCAAACTATTTGCAAAGTGAGTTTAACAATACATTTAGAGGTTCATACACCATGACCTAGTGAAATTTGTTCCAGGTATGCAGTTCAACATCTGCAAATCAGTCAACATAATACAATGCAATAATAAAATGAAGGATAAAAAAATCACAATATCATCTCAAAAGATGCAGAAAAAGCATTTGACAAAATTCAATATTTGCTCATTATAAAAACTCTCAATAAAGTGAGTATAAAGGGAATGCACCTTGACATAGTAAAGGTCACATGTTACAAGCCTGCAGCTAACTTCATACTCAATGATAAAAAACTGAAAGTATTCCCTCTAAGATGAGGAACAAGACAAGATTGTCCAATCTCCACTTTTATTCAACATAGTACTGAAAGTTCTAGCCATAGCAGTTAGGCAAGAAAAAGAAATAAAAAACATCCAAATAGGAAAGAAAGAAGTAAAATGGTCACAATTTGCAGAAAACCCCAAAGACTCCACTAAAAAATCTTAGAATTAATAGTAAATTTGGTAAAATTCCAGGATCAGTTCAGTTCAGTTCAGTCATTCAGTCATGTCCAACTGTTTGTGACCCCATGAATCGCAGCATGCCAGGCCTCCCTGTCCATCACCAGCTCCCAGAGTTCACTCAGACTCACGCCCATCGAGTCAGTGATGCCATCCAGCCATCTTCTCCTCTGTTATCCCCTTCTCCTCCTGCCCCCAATCCCTCCCAGCATCAGAGTCTTTTCCAATGAGTCAACTCTTCAAACGAGGTGGCCAAAGTACTGGAGTTTCAGCTTCAGTATCATTCCTTCCAAAGAAATCCCAGGGCCAATCTCCTTCAGAATGGACTGGTTGGATCTCCTTGCAATCCAAGGGACTCTCAAGAGTCTTCTCCAACACCACAGTTCAAAAGCATCAATTCTTTGGCACTGAGCCTTCTTCACGGTCCAATTCTCACATCCATACATGACCACAGGAAAAATCATAGCCTTGACTAGACGGACTTTAGTCGGCAAAGTAATGTCTCTGCTTTTGAATATGCTGTCTAGGTTGGTCATAACTTTTCTTCCAAGGGGTAAGTGTCTTTTAATTTCATGGCTGCAGTCACCATCTGCAGTGATTTTGGAGCCAGTATTCAGAAATCAGTTGTGTTTCTATACACTAAAAACAAACTAACTGAGGAATTAAAAAAGCAATCTTATCTGCAATTGCAACAAAAAAATTTAATACCTAAGAATAAATTTTACAAAGGAGGTAAAAGAACTGTACACTGAAAACTATAAGACACTGATGAAAGACATTGAAGAAGACACAAATATATGGAAACATATTTCATGCTCATAAATTTGAATAATTATGTTGGTGAAATATCCATGTTCATATTACCCAAGCAATCTATACATTGAGTAAAATTTCTCTCAAAATTCCAATAGCAAAAATAATAATAATAAAAAATGTAACATTAAAAAATTCCAATGGCAAGTTTTGCAGGAATAAAATAAACAATCCTAAAATGTCCATGAACCACAAAAGATCCCAAATAGCCAAAGCAACCTTGACGAGAAGAACAAAACTGGAGGTATCACTGTCTAATTGCAAGCTACACTACAAAGCTACAGTAATATAAACAGTATAGTATTGGCATTAAAAAAAAAAGTCATATCAGTGGAACAAATTAATGAACCTGGAAATGAACCCATGCTTATATGACCAATTAATTTACAACAAAAGAACCAATAATATACAATGAGGAAAGGACAGTCTGATGATGTTAGAAAATTGGACAACCACATGCATAAGAATGAAACTGCACCACTATCTTGCACCATACACAAAAATTAACTCAAAATGAATTAAAGGCTTAAATGTAAAACTCCTAGGAGAAAACGTAGCTGGTAAGTTCTTTTACATCGCTCTTAGCAATATTTTTTTTAGATCTCACTCCAAATGCAATGACAACGAAAGCAAATATAAACAACTATAAAGCTTCTGCACAGCAGAGGAGACCACAGTAAAACAAAAAGGCAGCCTACTGAATGGAGAATATATTTGCAAATCATATCTCTGATAAGGGATTAATATTCAGATATGTAAATAATTCATATGGTCAATAACAAAAAGGCAAATAATTAAATTAAAAATGGGCAAATGATCTGAATAGACATTTTTCCAGAGAAGGCATACAGATGGCCAACAGGCGCTTGAAAAGATGCTCAACATCACCAATCATCTGAGCAAGGCAAACCAAAACCAGAGTAAGTTGTCATCTCTTAGCTGTCAGAATGGCTGTTACCAAAATGGCAAGAAACAACAAATGTTGGAGAGGTTGTAGAGAAGAGAGAACCCTCTGACACAACTAGTGGAAATGTAAAATGACACGGCCCCTATGGAAAACAGCCTGGAAGTTCCTCAAAAAATTAAAAGCAAAACCACCATATGATCCAGCAACCCCAGTTGACTGGGGGGTTAGAAGAAAACAAAAACACTTTCTCAAAAAGATATATATATATACTCCCATTTGATCGCAACACTATTTATAATAGCCAAGACATGAAAGTAACCTAAGCTTCCATCAGTGGATGAATGGATAAAGGAAATGTGGTAACAGTACACAATGGAATGCCACTCAGCAATAAAAATTAAAGCAATCTTGCTGTTAGTGACAACATAGGTGGACACTGAGGGTATTAGACTAAGTGAACTAAGTTGTTCAGAGAAAGACTGATGCTGTATGATTTCACTTGTATGTGGGATCTAAAAAAGAACACTAATGAACAAAGCAAGATTCATAGATACAGAGAAGAGATTCAGTTCAGTTCATTTCAGTCGCTCAGTCGTGTCCGATTCTTTGCGAGAAGAGATTGGTGGTTAACAAAGAGGAAGGGGTCAACTTTATGGTGACAAATGGTAACTAGATTATTGTGGTGATGACTTTGTAGTATATATAAACATCAAACTATTATGTTATACACATGAAACTAATATTATGCTCCAATTTTACCTCTATATGTTAGAAAAGTAAAACTGAGTCTTAGGTCAGTTGACTGTATCATTTAAGAGTAGGGTCCGAGGTTAATTCCTCTATTTATGAAGAATCCGCCTGCAGTGCAGGAAACACAAGAGATGCAGGTTCGATCCTTCGATCCTGTGTTGGGAAGATCCCTTGGAGGAGGAAATGGCAACACACTTCAATATTCTTGCTTGTAAAATCCCGTGGGCAGAGGATCCTGGTGGGCTACATACAGTCCGTGAGGTCACAAAGATTTGGACATGATTAAGCATATGGCACATAAAGAACTCTGTCTTTTCCTTTTTATCTTGAAAAATAATTGAGATAATATTTTTTAAATGTGTTATGTTAGATTCTGAAGGAAGTGGTATTATATGGTTCTTTCAAAAATAAACACTATGCATGCTAATAAAGTGGAAGACTTTATTTTGGGGGGGCTGCAGATGGTAACCACAGCCATGAAATTAAAGATGCTTACTCCTTGAAAGAAAAGTTATGAACAACCTAGACAACATATTAAAAAACAGACATTACTTTGCCAACAAAGGTGCGTCTAATCAAGGCTATGGTTTTTCCAGTAGTCGTGTATGGATGTGAGAGTTGGACTATAAAGAAAGCTGAGTGCCAAAGAATTGATGCTTTTGAACTGTGGTGTTGGAAAAGACTCTTGGGAGTCTCTTGGACTGCAAGGAGATCCAACCAGTCCATCCTAAAGGAGGACAGGGAGGCCTGGTGTGCTGCAGTTCATGGGGTCGCAAAGAGTCAAACAGGACTGAGGGACTGAACTGAACTGATGCATGCTAAGTCGCTTCTTTTATGTCAGACCCTTTGCGACCCCACAGACTGTAGCCTGCCAGGCTCCTCTGTCCTGGGATTCTCCAGGCAAGAATACTGGTCTGGATTGCCATTTTCTACTCAGGGGATCTTCCTGACCCAGGGATTGAACCCATGTCTCTTACCTCTCTTGCACTGGGTTCTTTACCACTAGCACCACCTGAAAAGCCCCCAAAACACTATAATGGGTAGCATTTTACATTATAGAATTGATTGCAATAACAAAATCAGTCACTTTCATTTCTTATTAAACGAAAACAATGGGCTAGTTGTTGCACTGAATGTGGTATTCCAAAATTTATTTCTCTGTACATTTCACCAACACAATAAATACATGATAGTCTATTTCTTATGTAACACAGAAATATAATTTAACAGTCATTGTATCTTGTTCTTTACTTGACTTTTCCCTTCTCTTGATAATCCATTCTCAACAACCATTAATTTTAAATAATAACATTTTCCATTCATATGGCCAAGATATAGCATTTAATATCTATAAAATAATGAGCTCAATAATTTATTTTAAACGTGGTCACTTTCTGCACTGAAGTGGCAGGGAAGGGACGATTAGACCGGATAAGACTTCAATGCTGTGTAAAAGAAGTGAAGAAATGTACTACAGAGTATAAAAGTTTTAGTGTCTTCTGCATGTATTAGATCAGGATGTCAGAAATCAATTTGTATAATAGGAGTAAAACTAAAGAAAGGGAATTTGTAATTGACAGTTGCAGCACAAGATTTACTCATAAATGAGGGCATTACATCTAAAAAGATGTCAGTGTTGATACCATGTTTTAATTAGCCTTGCAGCATGTTTAATAGCTGCCATTGTCTTGCTTTTTGGTTTGTTTTCTTCCTCGTATCAATTGGCCTGATGATCTACTTCTGGTTGTCATTTTAGATTTTTATTTATTTAAAATTAAGTCAAGATTTTCTCACTTAGATACAGAGAACAGAATAGTGGTTACCAAAAGGGAAGGGACAAGGGAGAAGGGCATGTGGGCAAAGGAAGCAACTATANCTAACTGAGGAATTAAAAAAGCAATCTTATCTGCAATTGCAACAAAAAAATTTAATACCTAAGAATAAATTTTACAAAGGAGGTAAAAGAACTGTACACTGAAAACTATAAGACACTGATGAAAGACATTGAAGAAGACACAAATATATGGAAACATATTTCATGCTCATAAATTTGAATAATTATGTTGGTGAAATATCCATGTTCATATTACCCAAGCAATCTATACATTGAGTAAAATTTCTCTCAAAATTCCAATAGCAAAAATAATAATAATAAAAAATGTAACATTAAAAAATTCCAATGGCAAGTTTTGCAGGAATAAAATAAACAATCCTAAAATGTCCATGAACCACAAAAGATCCCAAATAGCCAAAGCAACCTTGACGAGAAGAACAAAACTGGAGGTATCACTGTCTAATTGCAAGCTACACTACAAAGCTACAGTAATATAAACAGTATAGTATTGGCATTAAAAAAAAAAGTCATATCAGTGGAACAAATTAATGAACCTGGAAATGAACCCATGCTTATATGACCAATTAATTTACAACAAAAGAACCAATAATATACAATGAGGAAAGGACAGTCTGATGATGTTAGAAAATTGGACAACCACATGCATAAGAATGAAACTGTACCACTATCTTGCACCATACACAAAAATTAACTCAAAATGAATTAAAGGCTTAAATGTAAAACTCCTAGGAGAAAACGTAGCTGGTAAGTTCTTTTACATTGCTCTTAGCAATATTTTTTTTAGATCTCACTCCAAATGCAATGACAACGAAAGCAAATATAAACAACTATAAAGCTTCTGCACAGCAGAGGAGACCACAGTAAAACAAAAAGGCAGCCTACTGAATGGAGAATATATTTGCAAATCATATCTCTGATAAGGGATTAATATTCAGATATGTAAATAATTCATATGGTCAATAACAAAAAGGCAAATAATTAAATTAAAAATGGGCAAATGATCTGAATAGACATTTTTCCAGAGAAGGCATACAGATGGCCAACAGGCGCTTGAAAAGATGCTCAACATCACCAATCATCTGAGCAAGGCAAACCAAAACCAGAGTAAGTTGTCATCTCTTAGCTGTCAGAATGGCTGTTACCAAAATGGCAAGAAACAACAAATGTTGGAGAGGTTGTAGAGAAGAGAGAACCCTCTGACACAACTAGTGGAAATGTAAAATGACACGGCCCCTATGGAAAACAGCCTGGAAGTTCCTCAAAAAATTAAAAGCAAAACCACCATATGATCCAGCAACCCCAGTTCACTGGGTGGTTAGAAGAAAACAAAAACACTTTCTCAAAAAGATATATATATATACTCCCATTTGATCGCAACACTATTTATAATAGCCAAGACATGAAAGTAACCTAAGCTTCCATCAGTGGATGAATGGATAAAGGAAATGTGGTAACAGTACACAATGGAATGCCACTCAGCAATAAAAATTAAAGCAATCTTGCTGTTAGTGACAACATAGGTGGACACTGAGGGTATTAGACTAAGTGAACTAAGTTGTTCAGAGAAAGACTGATGCTGTATGATTTCACTTGTATGTGGGATCTAAAAAAGAACACTAATGAACAAAGCAAGATTCATAGATACAGAGAAGAGATTCAGTTCAGTTCATTTCAGTCGCTCAGTCGTGTCCGATTCTTTGCAAGAAGAGATTGGTGGTTAACAAAGAGGAAGGGGTCAACTTTATGGTGACAAATGGTAACTAGATTATTGTGGTGATGACTTTGTAGTATATATAAACATCAAACTATTATGTTATACACATGAAACTAATATTATGCTCCAATTTTACCTCTATATGTTAGAAAAGTAAAACTGAGTCTTAGGTCAGTTGACTGTATCATTTAAGAGTAGGGTCCGAGGTTAATTCCTCTATTTATGAAGAATCCGCCTGCAGTGCAGGAAACACAAGAGATGCAGGTTCGATCCTTCGATCCTGTGTTGGGAAGATCCCTTGGAGGAGGAAATGGCAACACACTTCAATATTCTTGCTTGTAAAATCCCGTGGGCAGAGGATCCTGGTGGGCTACATACAGTCCGTGAGGTCACAAAGATTTGGACATGATTAAGCATATGGCACATAAAGAACTCTGTCTTTTCCTTTTTATCTTGAAAAATAATTGAGATAATATTTTTTAAATGTGTTATGTTAGATTCTGAAGGAAGTGGTATTATATGGTTCTTTCAAAAATAAACACTATGCATGCTAATAAAGTGGAAGACTTTATTTTGGGGGGGCTGCAGATGGTAACCACAGCCATGAAATTAAAGATGCTTACTCCTTGAAAGAAAAGTTATGAACAACCTAGACAACATATTAAAAAACAGACATTACTTTGCCAACAAAGGTGCGTCTAATCAAGGCTATGGTTTTTCCAGTAGTCGTGTATGGATGTGAGAGTTGGACTATAAAGAAAGCTGAGTGCCAAAGAATTGATGCTTTTGAACTGTGGTGTTGGAAAAGACTCTTGGGAGTCTCTTGGACTGCAAGGAGATCCAACCAGTCCATCCTAAAGGAGGACAGGGAGGCCTGGTGTGCTGCAGTTCATGGGGTCGCAAAGAGTCAAACAGGACTGAGGGACTGAACTGAACTGATGCATGCTAAGTCGCTTCTTTTATGTCAGACCCTTTGCGACCCCACAGACTGTAGCCTGCCAGGCTCCTCTGTCCTGGGATTCTCCAGGCAAGAATACTGGTCTGGATTGCCATTTTCTACTCAGGGGATCTTCCTGACCCAGGGATTGAACCCATGTCTCTTACCTCTCTTGCACTGGGTTCTTTACCACTAGCACCACCTGAAAAGCCCCCAAAACACTATAATGGGTAGCATTTTACATTATAGAATTGATTGCAATAACAAAATCAGTCACTTTCATTTCTTATTAAACGAAAACAATGGGCTAGTTGTTGCACTGAATGTGGTATTCCAAAATTTATTTCTCTGTACATTTCACCAACACAATAAATACATGATAGTCTATTTCTTATGTAACACAGAAATATAATTTAACAGTCATTGTATCTTGTTCTTTACTTGACTTTTCCCTTCTCTTGATAATCCATTCTCAACAACCATTAATTTTAAATAATAACATTTTCCATTCATATGGCCAAGATATAGCATTTAATATCTATAAAATAATGAGCTCAATAATTTATTTTAAACGTGGTCACTTTCTGCACTGAAGTGGCAGGGAAGGGACGATTAGACCGGATAAGACTTCAATGCTGTGTAAAAGAAGTGAAGAAATGTACTACAGAGTATAAAAGTTTTAGTGTCTTCTGCATGTATTAGATCAGGATGTCAGAAATCAATTTGTATAATAGGAGTAAAACTAAAGAAAGGGAATTTGTAATTGACAGTTGCAGCACAAGATTTACTCATAAATGAGGGCATTACATCTAAAAAGATGTCAGTGTTGATACCATGTTTTAATTAGCCTTGCAGCATGTTTAATAGCTGCCATTGTCTTGCTTTTTGGTTTGTTTTCTTCCTCGTATCAATTGGCCTGATGATCTACTTCTGGTTGTCATTTTAGATTTTTATTTATTTAAAATTAAGTCAAGATTTTCTCACTTAGATACAGAGAACAGAATAGTGGTTACCAAAAGGGAAGGGACAAGGGAGAAGGGCATGTGGGCAAAGGAAGCAACTATATGGTGACAGGTAGAAACTAAATTTTCGGTGGTGCTTATGGTGTAGTGCATACAGAAATAGAAACATAATATTGTGTGCCTGAAACTTATATAACATTGTAAACCAGTGTTATCTCAATAAAAATAGTTTTAAGAAAATGAAGTTTTCTCTTAGCTATCCGAATACTCATCTGGCTTACCACTGAATCTCTACTATCACCAAATTTCTTTAATAATCCATATATGTATACAAAGAATTCTGTAGAGAGGCACTCCATGTGCACAGCTAGGTGTATTTCATTTCCTACAGATTATAAAGTGAAAATGTTTCGAAAGACTGCTGTGATAAAATTTCATTTTCTGGTAGTCCTACATCAGAGGTGAATAATTTGAGGTAATGCTGTAGTGAAGCAGCATGTTAGTAAACCTTGCTTGTAATGAAGTCTTAGTAAACTCAAAATATAGCAAGCTGGTTTTATATAATGCTTGTTTTATTGAACAAAACCTTTGGAATGCAGTCCTTGTATTAGCTTTACATTGTAACGAATGAATTTTAGAGTCTGCTGGTTTGCTTTTCATGGGCATTTCAAGATTTACATCTCAAACTATAAAATTACATGTTTTTGACCATCATTTGCCTAAGAATATTGGAGTCGCACCGTATTTTAAGTTTTGATTTCAAAATCTCAGCTTTAGGAGTCAAAAAAAAGAAATTTATTCACAGTTTGATTCTTTGAATCCCTTTTCTTCAGGTTACTATAAATTAACTCATTTCAATATGGTGTAAACTGTATATTTTTATTCAAAAAATATTTTTAACGGGGAAAGAAGTATAGCTACCTAATAGAGTTGACTCATTGGAAAAGACTCTGATGCTGGGAGGGATTGGGGACAGGAAGAGAAGGAGACTACAGAAGATAAGATGGCTGGATGGCATCACTGACTTGATGGACGTGAGTCTGAGTGAACTCCAGGAGTTGGTGGTGGACAGGGAGGCCTGGCATGCTGCGATTCATGGGATCGCGAAGAGTCGGACACGACCAAGCAACTGAACTGAACTGAACTGAATATATATATATATATATATATATATAGAGAGAGAGAGAGAGAGAGAGATTCTATATATATGTAAACGCTCTCTATATATAGAGAGAGACTTCCCTCATAGCTCAGTTGATAAAGAATCCTCCTGCATTGCAGGAGACCCCAGTTTGATTTCCTGGGTTGGGACCTGCTGGAGAAGGGATAGGCTACCCACTCCAGTATTCTTTGGCGTCCCTTGAGGCTCAGCTCGTAAAGAATCCGCCTGCAATGTGGGAGACCTGGGTTCGATCCCTGGGTTGGGAAGATCCCCTGGAGAAGGGAAAGGCTACCCACTCCAGTATTCTGGCCTGGAGAATTCCATGGACTATATATAATCCATAGGATTGCAAAGAGTAGGACACGACTGAGCAACTTTCACTTTCATATATATGAAAGGAGAGAGAATATTAGTTAAATATTAGATCAGCTGTTTAATAGATGGACTTCTGGAAAGGCAAATCTATGAGAAACCCCAGAGAGTGAAATTAACCCAAGGAAGAGATCTTAGTCTTAAGAGAAAAAGAAATTGCTTACAGATATTGTCTACTACATACATGCCTGAATGTCTTATCTCTTTTTCCCAAATGGGACACATGATCCTAAGAAGAGAGCTGGAGACTGCTGTTCTCAGGAGATTGTACAGAGGAATGTACTTTTTTTTCTGGACTTATGAAATTGTTTAAGCAATTAAAATAATAAAAAGATATATGTATAATGCAGAAAAGGAAGATACTCATAACATCACACACACACACACACACACACCAAGTTTAGAAAGGTTCCTTTAGAAAATTACTCACTCACGTGACCGTGCTATATCCATGAAGATGCCCACCCCTTGTGTATTACTGGGATGACTGAGGCAGTGTGATTTTTACCCTAAATGTTGACTGAAATGTGCCTTTTAAAATGTATTCCACTGGGTTTAATTTGGGGAAAGCAGGTAGAATCTAGCAGATCTGGAAGGATATATCAATTCTGGGAATCTTTTATCTCTAAAACTGCCCTTTTACAACTATTAAATTTGATTAAAATATTTTAAAAGTTCTGCTACAACGTATGATGTCACATTTACTTCAAATGGGAAGATTTTAGAAGGAAGAAGATAACTTTATGTTTTAAACATTATTTCCTTTTATCTCTCATATTGAAAATTGATATACATTTAAACATCTGTGCTTTCTCTTAAAGCTAAAATGTTTACTTAGAATTGTGTTTACTATCCTTAACACTTCAAAGAAAAATAAAAATGTATGTAATACTTTCAAATTGTAAAATATTCCAACTGTTGAGAATCTCTACAGGTTTAGAATTCTAAGTCACTATAAATGTCGTTACTGAGATAGGGTGGGGGTGAAGTATAACATCTTATCAGCCAAAAAGATGATTTGAATGTAGTATTGAATTTAAGATTCACTTTTGAGCTTCAGCTATCTAGTTATAAGAGGCTCTAAAAGCAGTGGAAATAGCAGGTGGTTTCATTCTACATGAAAACCTATAAATTCAGTCTTATTTTGACTAGCTTCCAGGGTGGTCTTCCATTAAGAGAAGATTCAGAACCAATGTAAAGGAAGTAAAATGAGCCCTTGGCTGTAACTCCAGTAGTTGAGAGCCAGTGACTGTGGGGCAAGTGTAGTGATGCTCAAACTCAGTCAGATAAAGCCAAATCTAATCTAATTCTAATCTGTCCTAAAGCTCCAGTCTGTAATGGCTATCATGACAGAAATTAAAACAGAATCCTATCATCTTTCTATTTAAAATATTAAATTAAGTCAATATTTTAAAATTACTGATCGAACTCAAATATTGTACAATATTTACCAATGGATCCAGCTCAAAAATGTGTTGCGTATTTTACTTGAATTCAATTTGCAATATTATTTCAAAGCTTCTCCTAAGCTTCAGTGAATTCCTTTAGAAACTTATTGCTCCTATTTGTTTAATGTATCAAGCTATCCCTAAACACTGGGATAGGTAGAAATTATTTGGGAAAATCTGGATGTTAATGGAGAGGAATCAAAAATATAAAGAAATGCTATAAATTATAACCAGGAGATATTCCACTGAGGTTGGCAATGAATGATTATAAAATAGTGCTCAGAAGTCCTCAAATAATAATTCTGGACTGAGATATGATTTATTTTATTCTTATATTTTTTTCATGATCTTTATGGGTATTCCAACCAGGTTATATTGAGACCAAACACACTTCAGATTTCAAGTTCCTTCTTTTATGGTTCAGTCTTTGCTGCTCAGCCTACAAAGCTCAAAACAGTGTTTCAAAGCTCCTTTTAACAAAGTTGCCCTTTGTTGCTCATCATTTTTAAAGATTAACTTAATATGTGCTCTGTTTCTTTCCTGATGTGGAATGTGCAATCACATCTCCACATTTACAAACGTACGATGTCGTTATGCCTGAATATGGATGTGGAAGTCACTGCTTGATATGTGCACACGTGCAGCGGCTTCTCTACCACAGTCTATAAGAATCTAAGGATGTAGAATACAGAAAGCAAAGTCAGAAGGAAGCTTTTCACCTCCATTCCCACCAAAAGAAAACTGAATAAAAAGAAAGGCTAAACGACATGCTGAAATTCTGTCCCTCCCTGAGAAGTTTACTGGCATCAAGGTGGGGGCACAGATGTAGTGATAAAAAGAAGCAGTGAAACTTGAGACGTATTTTTGTGTAGAACCAGGGTTTGCTGAGGGATTACACTGAAGGATGAACAACAGAGAGATAAAAGATGATTCTTAAAATTTTGGCTTGTAGACATGATTCTGACTGGAAGAAACCAAAAGTTCTGTTTTGAGTATATTGTTTTAGATGGTTAAGATTTTTTTAGATCCTCAACTATAGGTTTCAAACTAGAGTTGGATATGTAAGTCTGGAGCTCAAAGGGAAGGACTGGGCTGCAGATACAAATTTAGAGTCGCAGCTTACAGATAGTACTTGAAGCAATGTTACTTCATGAAATAAGCTTGAGAGAGCCTAAGCGGAAAGAAGAAAAAGAAGTTACCCTGCAAGCAAAAGTTGGGATTTAGAAGACATAGAGCCTGGTGGGCTGCCGTCTATGCGGTCTCACAGAGTCGGACACAACTGAAGCGACTTAGCAGCAGCAGCAGCAGCAGCAGAGGACAGGGAAAAGGACAGATGACTGTGTATTCATGACATATTTTTTTTCCATGGAAATGTAGAATAAATAACTTTTGACTTTAAAAGCAAATGGCCAGGACTTCCCTGGTGGCTCAGTGTTAAAGAAGCCCCCTGCTAACATAGGGTATATGGGCTTGACCCCTGGTCCGGGAGAATCCCACGTGCCGAGGAGCAGCTAAGCCCATGCACCACAACTCTTGAGCCTGTGCCCTAGAACCTGTGCTCCAGTAACAAGGGAAACCACCACAGCGAGAAGCCAGTGCCCTGCAACTGGAGAGGAGCCCCAACTCACCACAGCTAGAGAAAGCCCGCCCACAGCAACAAAGACCCAGCACAGCTAAAAATAAATAAATTAATTAAAATATTTTAAAAAACAAGTGGCCAAGTTAGCAAAACATAAAGAAAATACCCAAGGACCTAAGAGATGATGTGCTTGTTATAGTTGAAGTTGTTTTGTCTTAGGTATGAACAAGAAAACAAATAATAGCATGTGAGATCCCAGACTTAGGGGCTTCCCAGGTGGCTCAGTGGGTAAAGAATCTGCCTGCCAATGCAGGAGACTTAAGAGACACAAGTTTGATCCCTGGATCAGGAAAATCCCCAGGAGGAGGGCACAGCAGCCCATTTCAGTATTCTTGCCTGGAGAATCCCATGGACAGAGGAGCCTGGCAGGCTACAGTCCATAGGGTTGCAGAGTAGAACATGACTGAAGCAACTGCATACAGTCACTTACATTGCTCAGCCATAAAAAAATAGATCTTGCCATTTGCAGCAACAGAAGGACAAATACCATGTGATTTCACTTACAGGTGGAAATTAAAACAAAGAAAACAAAATATAACTAGTAGGTAGAGAGGACAAATTGGTGGTTGCCAGAGGAGAGGAAATTTGGGGGCTAGACAGAAGGGGATCACGAGGTACAATCTTCCAATTATAAAATAAATGTCATAAGGATGTAATGTACAGCATGGTGACTATAATCAGGAATACTGTATTACATGTTTGAAAGTTTCTAAGAGGGTATATCTTAAAAGTTTTTGTCATACACAAAAAAATTGTACTGTTACATGGTGACAGACGGTAANTACAATCTTCCAATTATAAAATAAATGTCATAAGGATGTAATGTACAGCATGGTGACTATAATCAGGAATACTGTATTACATGTTTGAAAGTTTCTAAGAGGGTATATCTTAAAAGTTTTTGTCATACACAAAAAAATTGTACTGTTACATGGTGACAGACGGTAATTAGACTTATCATGGTAATTATTTCACAGTACATACAAATGTCAAATTATTATGTTGTACACTTGAAACTAACATGATATGTAGGTTATACCAACTGTACCTCAACTTAAAAAAAAACTCTTATCTCTTTTAAAATGTGAAAAGGAAAATCTGTGTTAAAAAGTATTTCATAATTAAATGAGCCATTGTCAACAATACTAAGCTGATGAGATACAAAGCTTTTATCAATGAATTTGCATTCAAGGAAATTTAAGTCTTTCTTCACTATTGCCGTTGATTGCATTTACTGATCACTTTCACAGGCATACATACTCATCAGTTTCATTTGAAACATCTGAACAACATATAACCTTTGACCAAAAAGTGACCATAAAACTAAGAACTAAAGTCCACACATTTGGTAATAATGAAGGTTTAAGCTCTCTCCTCCTGGGCATATTCACATTATGTGCCTGTAAGCTCTTTTCTGTATCCAAAATTATGATTAGTATATTTAATCAATGGTTCCTGCCCTTATTGGGGCTATCAACATATCAAAACGGCATGTGCTAATTGGATATAATAACAGCTAAGTCTTAGAGCTAATATAAAATAATGACTAACATTTATTGAGCCCTTACATGTTAGGTCCCATACTAAGTAATTTCTAGGCAGTATCTCTTTTATTCCTACAAAGAATTATAAGTTAGGTACAGGTAAGCGTCTTAGTGGCAAGGCCTTGGCTGCCTTCTTCACCACTGAGTATCAGTGCTTGGCATTGAGTAGGCTTTGAATGTATTTATCGAATAAATGAACGCATATTATTAGTGCAACTATTTTACACATTAAAAACCAGAAGTTTAGAAGGTTAGGAGACTCAGTGAGTGACAGAGCTGGAATCTGAACCCAGGTTTGTTTGATGGCAGAGTCCCTGCATTGAACCACTGTGCTAAGTGTGCTAAGTCACTTCAGTCATGTCCGACTCTGCAGTGCTATAGACTGTAGCCCACCAGACTCCTCTGTCCTTGGGATTCTCCAGGCAAGAATACTGTAGTGGATTGCTATTTCCTTTTGCCCTATTTGATCATTGATCCCAAATTTTCTAAGTTTGGAGTTTGTTATCTCTTATTAGATANTGCTAAGTGTGCTAAGTCACTTCAGTCATGTCCGACTCTGCAGTGCTATAGACTGTAGCCCACCAGACTCCTCTGTCCTTGGGATTCTCCAGGCAAGAATACTGTAGTGGATTGCTATTTCCTTTTGCCCTATTTGATCATTGATCCCAAATTTTCTAAGTTTGGAGTTTGTTATCTCTTATTAGATAATACTTAATTTTGAACCCTTTAAAAATCAGAATTCAGTTGAGTGTCTTTTTGTCAAGCAAATTGTAATGAATTTAAGTCAAAGAAATTATAGAACTACTCGAGGAAACACTTGCCTCCAACTCCTTAAACACAAAAGATCCTGTTTTTCAGAAAGTTGATGATGTTCTACGTTTTCCCATCAAAGTGGTAATGGAAACTGATGTGAAGGAGGAAGTATGGCCTTGTTATGCAAAACATTTGGACATCACCGAGCAGTATTTTAGAACTGCAGCAGCTCAGTCTACCCAGATCTACTGTTTTGGAATCTGCATTTTTAACAAGTTCCCTAGGGTTCTTAATGCAGGCTGTGCTTTAGGATCCTCTGTCAGCTTCGATTCTTTTTAAGCCACAATATATTTTAACAAAACGTTAAAACATGAATATTCTGATTTCAACCACAGACCATTTGCTTTAAAAGATTTGTTCAAACAGTATTGATCACTTGTGATTTCAAAGCATACTCCCAAGAATAGTTACTAAATTGTCATGAAGCTAATTAGTCATCTTTTTCATTAAGTTCGTAAGCTGACTTCCAGAAATATCCATGAACTAGCATTGACTAAGATCATTAGGAGTGAATGCCTTTTCACTAAACTATACTTAAATGTGCAAAATCATAGTATTGTTTTGTATTATGTGACCTTTACCGCAGTAAAAAAAAATTCTTTTTTAAATACCATAAATGATATTACAGTGTTGTTGTTCACTTGCTAAGTCGCTAATATTGCAATGCTATGGACTGTAGCCCATACTGCTGCTGCTGCTAAGTCGCTTCAGTCGTGTCCAACTCTGTGCAATCCCATAGACGGCAGCTCACGAGGCTCCCCTGTCCCTGGGATTCTGCAGGCAAGGACACTGGAGTGGGTTGCCATTTCCTTCTTCAGTAGCCCATACTACTTTTATGCAATTATTTGATTTTACACACTATGTCAGCTTTTTAAAACTACTAATGCAGACTTCATATCCTGGGATTTGGGTTTAAATGGATATTCATTGGGTGGCATCCAGACAATAGTATTTTTTTTTTAAAAGCTTCCTAAGTGATTTCTAAGGAGAGCTAGAATGGAGAACCACTAGAATTGTAAGTTTGAGAAATCTAGATTCTTTTCTCAGTGCCCGCACTAGCTGAACAAATCAGCTAACTTCTATAGGTCTGCCTTTTAATCTCTTCAACAAAGATGATATATGTATACCCTGCCTACTTCAGGGGAGTTGCAACAGAAACAAAAGGCTTTAAGCATAATATGGATGTTAATTTTATCATTTTGAACTACATATATAATTTCTAATGTTCATCATATGAATGTTATTTTAAATGACCCAGACTGTGTAGTGTAATACTTTTTTTAGAAATTATTAAAGCAACTAAAGACATATAAGCCCCTTAAACTTTGTAAGAATAACAGAGAAGTATTTGAATGAAAGCCAGTTTTGGGTCATTTTTGTATGACACCGATTATCAGCCCCAAGTATAACTAAGGTAATAATTGGAGCTAAGGCACATCCACTATGTGAAGATGCATTTCTTCTGTCCTGCTAAAATCACAGCAGAAATAAGGGACTGACTTTGTTTTTAAGAAATGTGTAAAGTACTTTTGAATTTACATCTTTATTTGGGATATGTATGGAAAATATATTCCTTTATCTTTATTTTAGTATCTAAAAGCTATAAATAGCCAGTGGCAGGCCTTTTTACTAACTTTCACTATTATATTCTTTGTGGGTATGCCTTAGTAAAAGCGCATAGTATATAAAATAAAAAGGAATTTTCTTAATCTTCAAAATCAGGAAAATATTCTGAAACATGATTTAAAAGCTTGAGTATTTGACTTTACCAAATATGGTATTTTTTATTTTGTATATGTCAATCTCTATCTAAAAGGAGGTAAAAATATTTGCAGTCATTAACATAGAACATTTGTGACATTATGTCATGTGTACTTTTAGAATTTCAGTCCTAAATACTGATACTAGGATTTGATTCAAAAGTGTGGTATTATAGGGCAATATGTAGTTTTAAGAAAGGAAAGATTTGAAGAGAAGAGAAATGCTTGAAAGCAACCGTTTTGTTGCTGAAAGTTAGGCATAGTTAATAGGTTAATTTCTGTTTATTGAATAAGAGCACCCAATGCTGATTGATATAGTAATTTCAGTGTTTGCTATGGCAAATATTTAGCTCATTATCAGTTTTAATAGCATTTTGCAGAACAAGCCTTTTCTTGACATCTAGAAAATACTATTAAATTTCCCTGCATAGATACATTGTTATGACATGCAATAACTACTTGAATATAAAGGGGATTAATAATTTAAAAGGTGTTAACAAATTAGGGCCATCATTAAAAATAGACTTTGAACCATTTTGTAGCAAAATCAGATTGAGGTAATGCTCTGCTCTTATGATAAAGAATTACTGCATTAATTCTGCAAAGTGAACTTATTGCTCCTATTCGTCTCCAAAACCCTGGAGCATTAAAAGACAGGAAGAATGAAATGATCACTGCTTTTTTTTCAGACACAACAGCTCTAATATTTCCATCACAGTTTCACAGCTCAGCCAGCCTCGTTGTGTTAATGGGGGAGGAAAAACCCTTCAAAATGTCATCTTTTTCTTTAATTTCGCTTTTAGCCTGTGCTATAAAATTGGGCCAGATTTTCTCGGACAGTTTATGATCATAATAGAGAATTGTATTTCACTTAGGCCACATCAGTACTGACTACACGGCTTAATACTGTTTTACATCTGACTTTTTAAAATTTGATCCACAAGTATGAGGATCTTATTTCCACATGTCTTTATTTGTACATTTCCAATTCCTAATAGCCCGAGTTGATCTGGCTGATTGGGATGGCTAAGTGATGGCCCCCATCTTTCTGCATGTACATCCCTCTCAAAATTAAGCATTTTTCCCTATAGAAGATTACCCCACAGAAGTTGTTTGGTCAGGAGAAATTGGTAGCTACACCTTCCTATTTGAATCTTTAAATTTAGTGCTCAATTTACTCTGTCCCCTTATCTCTTAAAAATATATGTGATAACATTTTAAAACACTTTTATACTTTCTGGTAACTAAGTTCTCAGTGTAAACTATTGCCAGAAACTGAAAAGAATGTGGAAAATGGTATAGAAATTGCATCTGTGATGCTAATGCTCAGAGAACCATGGAATTTTAAAGCTGAAGTGAATCTAAGAGGTCACCCTGTCCAACCTTTGAGTTTGAAAGATGCAGAAACTGAGGCATAGACCAGTTAAATAGATTATCTTAGAGCACATGGCTCTGAGTGAGGGACAGGGCCCCTCCACTGCTTATTTCTGCATTATCAGCCATCCCTCACGTTTGAGATTCCCACACTTCTCACTACTGCCTTATAACAGCTGTGAAGTGGAATGAATACTGCCCTACGGTCAGCTGGCCTAGAACTTGAATCTCAAATTATGCACGTATTCTTAAGAAAATCCCTTGACCTCTTGTTAGTGTCTGTTTCCTCATCTACTAGATATAGATAATAATATCCAACTTCAGGGATGCTGGGTGAATTAACTGGGATTATATTAATATATGTATAGGCACTATAGGCTGCCTCAATGGCACTAGCGGTAAAGAATCCACCTGGCAAAGCGGGAGACTTAAGAGACACAAGCTTGACCTCTGGATCGGGAAGATCCACTGGAGGAGGGCATGGCCTCCCACTCTAGGATTCTTGCCTGGAGAATCCTCTGGACAGGGGCTACAGTTCATAGGGTCATGAAGAGGCCGACACGACTGTAGTGACTCCTCACGCATGCACGCATAGGCACTATAAACTTCAAATCAGTACACAAATATAAGCTATTATCATTAAGAGGAAATTCTGCTTCCACTAAATTAAGGCATTTTGTTATCTGGGAGGGGCATTATTATTAGTTAGCTAACACGTTAGTGAGGCCTTCAGGCAATGGGACAAAACAATATGTTTTTATTTGGGGGAGAAGAGGGGTGGAAAAAGGTCCAAGGCACGGGCAAATGGAACAGAAGAGTGAGGCAGCAAGGTCCACTGTCAAAAACAGCAGAAAGACAGTAGAGGAGACGGGGAGCTCCTGTTTATAACTGGGACAGTGTAGGTTTTGGAGAGAGGTTAAGTATGGGGAAAGGTTCAAGTTTTTCCATAAGATCTTACAGAAAAACCCAAATCAACTTTTTAGCAAACCCAATCATTTGGCCCCAGTGACCCAGCCAAAGAGTCATAGGACTAGGGCTGAACCCAAGCCATTCTGGATTGGGTTTCAGTCAGTCAGTTCAGTCACTGAGTCGTGTCCGACTCTTGACTACGTGGACTGCAGCACGCCAGGCCTCCCTGTCCATCACCAACTCTGGGAGCTTGCTCAAACTCCTGTGCGTCGAGTCGGTGATGCCATCCAACCGTCTCATCCTCTGTCATCCCCTTCTCCTCCTGCCCCTAATCCCTCCCAGCATCAGGGTCTTTTCCAGTGAATCAATTCTTTGCATCAGGTGGCTAAGCTGATACAACAACTATAAGAGGGATAAATTGCAGTACAATAAGTTGAAAGACAAGGAAGCCTGGCGTGCTGCTGTTCATGGGTTCTCAAAGAGTCAGACACGACTTAGCACCTGAACAACTAGTAGAATCAAATGTTTATGCTAAGATCGTAAGAGAGCATTTTCTTATATCCAAAGGTGGAGGTGAAAAATATTATGAAGGAAACCTCAGGAATCTCTGAAGATCTATAATGCCAACTTGCTAAAGCAATAATGTTCCATTTACAGCACAATTCAGTGAATAATTCTGAAAGAATTCTGGTTGAAATTTGTCAATGATCTTCTTTAACCTTAAACAATTCACTGAAGACCTGAACAGCTTCTAAATGTTCTGAGAACACTGTATTTGCCCACCAAGGCTTCCTCTCAACTCACAGTCCTTCTAATAATATCTCTAACCCAACTGGAGGCCATATTTTCTTCTTGGGGTATAAATAGATTATGCAAAGTTATTTAAGAATTCTTTAAATCTTGTGATTTAACCCTCTGCCAAAGATCCCATAAAACCTAATGCTGAAATGTGTTTATACATAATGTCATTTAACCCAGTTTTGGATATCACTTGCAGAGGAATTTAGCAGTTATGAGACTAATGACTTTATCACAAACCTACTTTTAAAAAATGCTATTTAAATTTTCTTGTTTAGTTTTTCTGTCAGACAGGTGCAATAAATCTAACATGAAAATATTCACTTAGAAACATTTAGCTCTGCCTGTTCCATCCACACAGTGAAGCTTCCTCATCCACCATCAGTGCCATAAGAATGTTAAAATGGGTGTAACCTTTTGAGAGTACCGATTAGTACAGAAGTAAAGAAAGAGAGAAGCAGCTCTGAAAATGGCAATAAATTAAGGAGAGATTTATTCCGTGGTAGACGCTAACCCAAAGACTAGTCTTATACATAATGACCCCCTAATCAAAAGCATCTTCTGTCACATGTAAAGATTATTGGCTTACAAATATCTTGCTTCTCTTATTTGAGGTTACATAATTAGGTATTTCTTTAACTTAACAAACATTTGTTTTTAAATGCAACCATCTGTAAAGTTATGCCCATTCAGACATTAAAACGGGCTGGCTTAATCCGGTTGCTTTTTCCCTAACGTTTAGTGGAGCACAGCTGAATGGAGACACAGTGAGTCTGAGTAAATAATTTTTTGACTCAAGACCTCTCTGCTCCCCAGATGTACTCCATTTCTGAAACCCCCAACTTGCCCTTAGCATTCTGCTCTCCTTGAGAATTCAGCTATCTGACCTGCATATGTGCCTATGGCAGAGGCCATATATTCTGAGCAATAGTCCCCTCTAGAGAGTGGAAGCTTTAAAAACATTTCAGTCAATATTATTGACAGTTGATTTATATCCTTTGAATGTGCAGTCCTAGATCAAGATTTTTTTTTTTTTAATTTCCATCCATAGAGTATCGTCATCATTTAAAATGGTGAATCTGGGCAAATGCCAGGGTCTGCCTGTCTTTTGAAGGCTGCCTGTCTAATCGATTCACTCGGTTTGAGGCCCACAGTACAAGCCAAATCAACTGCATTAGGGCTGAAATAAGATGATGAATACCTCGTTATCACTGAGGGATTGTGTCCTTACATGCAGAGATACTTACAGGGAGAAATTACATAGAATGCTCTCAATTTTGTAGGTAAGATATAAATTAGGGTCTTATTTTCAAACTTAGCCCATCCTCTGATTTAGAAATGAAAACCTGGAAAGTTGAATGCATTTTACTAAAAGTTAACTTGTGATTTGGGTTTCTCTTAAAGACATAACTAGACATTTAAATTATAATTTTAAGTTGTAAGAACATGAGAATTTACCTTAGTATAAATTCGTCTCCTTTTTTATACTGAGGATGTAATGTTCTAAATGTTTTTTTTTTAAATAGCACACAATTACCCTTTAAAACATATCTATACATAGATACATTTAAGATACTTAAGGCTAATAATTTTAAATAAGCCCTGAACTTCTTCTAAACCTTTAGTTGCATTTTTACGATCTATAGAATGATGAAATCACACCTTAAGATCTGACTTATTAATGATTCTTTGGTAAAAAATATAAGAAGTATACAAATAATGATTGTGGTCAAACTTAAAGTCAACAAGCCTTTGCATGAAAAGTGAAATAGTCTAATCAGTAAACTAGAAGCTGATCATCTTTGTGGGGGAAAAAAATTGAAAAAAAAAAAAAAAAAGAACAAAATCTCTTTATAGTTGCTGCTGTCACTTTTAGCAGACAGTAAGAAAAACACAACTCATATTAGTGTAACCTTGGGACCGGATCATCCTTTTTGAACTGAATTTATTCAGTGCATTTCTGTTCTTCGGCATCTTGTCTCCAAGCATCGCTTTGCTCATCGTTGTTAAAAGCCTAAGTCTGGAGGTGATCGCTTTATTTTATTTTGATCATCTGTAGATAAAATGTCAAGCACAAGTGATGTAACAGAAGCAAATGATATCAGTGTTAGAACATGATAAAAAAAAAAAAACAGGCTCTTACCTCACTGAGCCTACATATATGTACTCTCCAATAGATTCTACTGTAAAGTGTTTTTCTTTCTTTTTAAAATTAATTATTCTTATTGAAATACTTATTAACCAACTAACCAGGGAACTGCATGTCAGTAATGCCTCAAGGAATATTTCTTATTGGGGTGATGGAGGCTTGGAGTTGGGATTGGATATGATGCTATCATTCCCCTCCCCCGCCAGCCCCATGAGAGGGGTGAAGGCTGCATCTCTCTCTAGTAGCCCCTTGAGGTTAGCTTAGAGCAGCACTTCTGCTTTGGAAGAGGCTGTCAGCCCTCTGGGCTACAGGAATATGCTGTTTTTAATAAGAACCTTGCACAAGACACTAGCTATGATTCGGGGTCTATTTTCTCCCCTCTACCACTCTCGAAATGGAACAGATCACAAGGTGATTGAATACTTAACGCCAAACTAGTTCTGAGCATTAAAAAATCACTAAGAACATCGAACTCAGAAGTTAGACTTTTTAAAAAATGGCTCGATTAAGATGCTTTGGGGTGCATCCTTCGCTTTATGCCCTGGGACTGTCACTCTGTTGCCTTGCCAGACGAGAAGGGTGGAATGTGAGAATTACATGTGGGTTGCTGATGTCATTGTCCTCCCCTCTGGCTTAGCAATCATCCACCCCGTCATTTAGTGTCATCTTTTCTCTAGAACAAAGTTTAGAACTCACATNTAACCACAGAGGGGAGAGAACGATCGAAAAAGCAAAAGCACTGACTGCTAGGAAAACTTGGTTCCTAGGGAACTGACTTCAGGTCCCAAACCAAGAAATAACTTTAGCTTAACTGTTTGCAGCTTCAAACTCAAATAACAAAGCTTTGTTTGTTGGTCAGATTCGACAACTAATGTAGAACATGGGTGTACATTTTTCTTTTTTTAAAGGGTGGTGTTCATGTCATTGTGGAAATGTATCAGAAGTCAGAAAAAGTGACAATTGTCATTCATCTGCACTCCTTAGTATCAGATAAGCCAGTTAAGTTTAGTTCAGTTCTTCAGTCGTGTCCAACTCTTTGCAGCACCATGGAATGCAGCACGCCAGGCTTCCCTGTCCNTTTCTTTTTTTAAAGGGTGGTGTTCATGTCATTGTGGAAATGTATCAGAAGTCAGAAAAAGTGACAATTGTCATTCATCTGCACTCCTTAGTATCAGATAAGCCAGTTAAGTTTAGTTCAGTTCTTCAGTCGTGTCCAACTCTTTGCAGCACCATGGAATGCAGCACGCCAGGCTTCCCTGTCCATCACCAGCACAGGAGATTGCTCAAACTCATGTCCATTGAGGCGTTGATACCATCCAGCCGTCTCATCCGTTGCCCCCCCCTTCTCCTGCCCTCAATCTTTCCCAGCATTGGGGTCATTTCCAATGACTCAGTTCTGTGCACCAGTGACCAAAGTATTGGAGTTTCAGCTTAAGCATGTTCTTCCAATGAATATTCAGGATTGATTTCCTTTAGGATGGACTGGTTGGATCTCCTTGCAGTCCAAGTGACTCTCAAGAGTTTTCTCCAACACCACAGTTCAAAAGCATCAATTCTTTCCTTCTCCAGGGCATGAAAGTGAAAAGTGAAAGTGAGTTAGATCAGTCGTGTCCAACTCTTCACGACCCCATGGACTGCAGCCTACCAGGCTCCCCTGCCCACGGGATTTTCCAGGCAAGAGTACTGGAGTGGGGTGCCATTGCCTTCTCTGTAACAGTTGTCTACTGTATACTTATTTGCGAAGGTGATTCTTGAGTGATTTTAATATCAGTGTAATCACGGTAGAGAGAAATGGCCAGCTCTCATTGCACACTCCATTGCCTTAAAAGATATTGAGAGCAGCAGACAAATGAAGTTACACTGATCCAACAGATCTGCCACTGAGAGCTTTCTATTATATTCCTACCTCAGATATTGTTCCACCATTAAATTCACACGTTCAAGTCCTGGGACTCTAGCCAACCTGACACAGAACTTGGGCTAAAAGAAATCTACTGTATTAGTTTTGGGGAAAGGATTAAGCTCTGTGGATTCAAGATCAGTTCTATTTTTCAAGCAGTCAAAAGCAAATAAACCCTAATGTAAGAGACAAAATGAGAAGAAGCCTGGCAGAGATAAAATCGAATCACAGAGGGAAACAAGCTGCCGTAAGACATGATCTNATCTACTGTATTAGTTTTGGGGAAAGGATTAAGCTCTGTGGATTCAAGATCAGTTCTATTTTTCAAGCAGTCAAAAGCAAATAAACCCTAATGTAAGAGACAAAATGAGAAGAAGCCTGGCAGAGATAAAATCGAATCACAGAGGGAAACAAGCTGCCATAAGACATGATCTGAGCCAGAAAACAACACAAGGCCATCAATTTGGCGGTTGGTTTTGTTTCTTTCTTTCTTTCTTTTTTTTAATCTACTAACAGGAAACTTTTTTTTTTAAAGTCATTTACGGAGACTGTCCACACAAAGGCATAATTTTAATCAGAATTCTTGCAACGTTTCCCAAATTCCTAAAGGCAATCAACTCTACTCAAATTAGTAACTCAGATAAATCACCATTAATTAGCTAATATAAACCAGCAGGTGGTTTTGAGCCCAGAGACATTCCCTGGTTATTTAAATTATGTATAGTACACCACAGTAAAGAAAGTAAGTAAAAGGGAGCAAAGAGACACGTCTATAAAAAAAAATCTGTTTAGGAATAATACTCTAAAATCTCCTGCAACTTCCACATCTTACCCAGAGGAATACAAGGCAGCCTTGACCCCCGACTCAAAAAATATCATTCACCAACAGCCAGCTCTCATTTCAACACTGATTATGCATGCGATGTACAAAGTGTGCATTGGAGCTTACTTGAATATATGTGTTCTAGAAAGATTACCAATTACTAAAGAATAGGACAGGAAGAATTGTTTTTCATTCATAACTTGTGACATAAGAGAATCTTCTTCATAATCTTTATGCCCTGGTGTTCTTTAATTGACCTACTCTAATTCATGTAATTGAGGGTTATTTCCTAGACTACAAAATGAGAAAGAGGCACGGTATAGCTGTTAACCATCTAAGATTGCCTTTGCAATGGGAATGGCATATAGAAGATGGTAGTTTGTATTGAAAATTCCCTTATCCATATAGGGGCAACTTTTCTTAATCCTGTTAAAGACCTGTCCACTGACTTTCTTAAACAGTGAACTTTTTGACAGTCTAACCACAGAATAATTTTTTGACAAAATGATGTTAGACTTCAGACACCTAATTTTATTCTGTGCTGTAAATGATGCC
The DNA here is from genome assembly GCA_006410615.1 of Neotragus moschatus. Taxonomy (NCBI): domain Eukaryota; kingdom Metazoa; phylum Chordata; class Mammalia; order Artiodactyla; family Bovidae; genus Neotragus; species Neotragus moschatus. Next base: position 558,845 of record SJYA01002348.1, on the reverse strand, counting down.
CATTTGTCCTTGTATTATTTCAGACTTTATAGCTGTGATGTCTACTTAGTAGGACTCCTAAAACTTGAGCATGAGAAAATTAGTAGACATCTGATAACCTGACTGACGCCTTTGCTAAAGAAAATCAGTGTCTGACTCTTTGTTTATGAAGGGTGAATTTCAGTAAACTATAATATGTTGAACCGGGAGATATATATTTGCGTTAAGAAGACCAAAAGTCTATTTGAATTGAAGCTTCCAGAAATAATCTAGCTCCTGGGATAGGCTGGACTTGGGTCTGGATCATTCTCTGAGCTACTTTTGGACCTGTGATGCAGAACCTTAATATGTGTATCTCAGGTATGCCTGGAAGGGGGCAGAAACCACACCAACCTATGAAATTGGGGAAGCGAGGAACGGTCCCCTCTAGCATTCTCTAAATATACTTTGATCTCAGTGGGGGAGGGAAAGATACAACAACCCAACAACAACAAATAAAAATCACCTGAAAGTAGTATTTTTCATTAAAACTAAAACTATCTGGAAAATACTCATAAACCATTATTTCATTGTGTTCTAATATTTACCACAGGATCAGATGAAAGGGAAAATCATGACTGATTTCTCAAGTTAGAGTTCACTATGAAACAGCATAATTGCTTCCCAAATAAAAATAGCTAATGGCATATTGTTAAGGCAATTGGAAAATTGTCACCAGTATACTTGGAATTTGTGACATTTCTAACATCCCCCCTTTTTAACACAACTCTCCATCATTTTTTGAGCACACTAACAAGTCCTGCATGGTGGTACAGCCCTGCATAGTTCAGAGAAGCAAATGCTGGCTTGTTGCTGGTTTCATGTAACCGTGCCCTTTGATATCTTTTTTTTTTAAGTTTGTAATAATGCTGTGACTACTGCTGTTCACAAATATTTTATTTATAAAATCTATCCTCCCCTAGGGCTGGTACAGAGGATCTACAAGCTGAAGGCTAGTCTATAAACTCCACTCACTCTAGGAGACTGAGCTTCTTTCTCTAACATCAATCGCTGAGCTGGGTGTTTAGAAAGAGTAAACTAGCTGTGCTTCCCAATCGCAACAGAGAAAGCAGAGCATCTCTTTGCAAATAGGTTTTCCTGTTGTAGCGTTCCTTAGACAAAAGACATTTAGAGAAATACCTTGTGAATAACAGGACCTTGACTTTCAGTGGGAGTGCTAGAGGCCAGTGCTAAAGGCAAGAGCAAAAATGAAATGCCTTTTTAAAAAAGTATCACCATCTCTAGATAAACATTTGAATAATAACCCTTAGGGACTTCATACTATTGACATGTGACCATGTTGTTCCAGAGATTATTGAAAACACTGGTACAGCATGAGTTAAGGTCAGGTGGGTAGAGGGGAACTACATTTTGTACCAGAAGACCTGGGGTCTCAAGAGCACAGAGATTGTTCCTACCAGCTCTCATTTACGTGGACTTCCATCCATGGAGTATTAAGCATGACCATAGTTAATGGTGGCTCATTCGGTAAAGAATCTGCCTGCCTATGCAGAAGACCTGGGTTTTGACCCCTCAGTCAGGAAAATCCCCTGGAGGAGGAAATGGTAACCCACTCTAGTATTCTTGCCTGGGAAATCCCATGGGGAGAGGAGCCTGGCAGGCTGCTGCTGTCCATGGGGACGCAGAGTCGGATACAACTGAGCAACTAAACCACTACAGGTAATATTAAACTATGAGCTGTATTGCAGACTTTAGTTAAATTTTATTTACTAGCTAAAGCAAGAAGAAAAAGGGATTCTTCATTTCCTCTCCCGATTTCCTGCTGCTGCTGCTGCTAAGTTGCGTCAGTCATGTCCGAGTCTGTGTGACCTCATAGACAGCAGCCTACCAGGCTCCCCCATCCCGGGGATTCTCCAGGCAAGAACACTGGAGTGGGTTGCCATTTCCTTCTCCAATGCATGAAAGTGAAAAGTGAAAGTGAAGTCGCTCAGTCGTATCCAACTCTTAGCAACCCCGATTTCCTAGCCATGCTTTCTTTACTGCAACCGACAGAGAACATGGGCATGGCCAACCACTGGAGGTTAGCACCCCCTGACACTCATGGCCAGTCCCGGTTCCAAGACCTGGGTGCTCTTCCTGCCTGCCTGCATGTCTTTTCCCCCATCTGCATCCAGGAAGCATTGGTTTCTTCCCAACAAATTTCCGCTTTCTCAGTCCACTCAGAGTGCCCCATGCCCTTTTTCCTCTAGGCTCTTGCCTCATTGTGATCCACCAGTTTCTGCCTGCATCTGTCTCAGACCCTTCATCAAATAATCCCCAACTGGATATGGCAGGAGCTTAATCAAAATCGATGATAGTCCAGCACCCAGATATCTGGGTGTTAATGTTCAGCATTGTTTTCTCTGTGTTTTGCTTTGTTTTTATTTTCACGCCGCACAGCATATGGAATGTTAGTTCCCTTACCAGGGATAGAACCCGTGTCCCTTGCATTGGGAGCTCAGAGTCTTAACCAGTGAACCTCCAAGGAAGTCCCTGCTCTCTGATTCTTGATCTATTGATGATGAAAGGGAACCTCTCTCCACTTTCTTCCTAATATTTTACTCCTAAAATATTATAGGATTGGGGGATCACTCCCCCTCTTCACCTCTAAAACTTCCCCACAGGGAGTAGGCCGCTAGCCAGTCATTCATCAAACTTGAAAATGCAAACCTGCAGACATTTTCTAGACCCTGGAAACAGAGTATGAATAAAATGCAAATCCTGCCATCAAAGAGCTCATATACAGACCAGTGAGCAGATGACAGCATACTCCAGTGGTTGACAAGTGAGGCATTCACACCGTGGGAGGACTGGGAGCCTGCCACCTGCCCATCAGAGATAGTTGCTGGGTCTCCACACGAAGCTCAGGGAGTAACTGGGCTCCACCCTTTGTGGGACTAGAATGTCTGCAAGAAGGCAGCTTGGGTGGTTTCATAGGCATTTACTCCATCAGATCCAAACTGAGGAAACTCTGGGTTCTACCTCTGCTCTTGGTTACCTGTTCACTTTTCATTTCTCTCCTCTGCCTCCCCTCCACTCCCCCTCCTTCCTTCCCTCCATCTCTCACTTGCTGTCTCTCACACACACACATACACACCAAACACCCACTCTGCATGGGAGCCATCTAGAAAAAGCTGCCTTCATTCGAGGTACAGAGAAGCAACAACCAGATATGTTATTAATCATACAGATGTAGACGTATTTTAGAGGATTATCAAGGATATCCGTACTCATTCCTTTCCCCTCTTTGCGCCCCTCAAAGCCATGCTGGCAACACTCTTCCTTATTGATAAATAAGCCACTCTTACCAATACGCCACTCTTCCTTATTGATAAATCAAATCTGGGTGACGTGGGTTTGCGGGCACCTCCTCATACTGAATGGACGCTCTAAATGCCCCCATTACAAAGCTCGGTCTGCTCCTTTGATGAACGGTTCCATGTGAGGGAAGCTCTCACACGGCAATTTGTAGTTCTTTCCTTTCAATCAGTCCCAGATATAAAGGATGCCCACTCCACTGATGGACCAGTTCAATAATGGAGCCGCCTCCCCCGTTACGGGACAATGCAGATGAAATGCTCTGTCAATTTAAACTGCTAGACAAATCTTGATTTTTCCAAAGCTAAGTGAGAGGCAAAATGCCCAGCGGAAGGAAATCAAACTATAATCATCCTCAAAGAAGAGGTATTTATGACCCCTGAACTGACACTTGAAGGAAACTGATGGGCTAAAGATATACGAGTGAAATTGGACTAAGTATTTCTCTGGACACCATAAAACTGAAGGGTGTCTTATATCCCATGTTTTGTTGTCTTTTAAGACATGAAAAGAAAAAAAAAAACAATATAACCCAGAAAAGGCAGTCTGGCCATGCTGCTCGCTCACTGTTGAACTCTAAACCATCTACCTCTAATTCAACCTGACACTGCTAATTTTGGCATTAGAGTTTGAAACGAAAATCAATATCTGTTTCGAGCTTGAAAACAGAGTGACTGTACCTTGGGTAGAGCATGGGCCAGGCACTTATTTTCAGTGATCTGTAAGGAAGGTAATAGAAATTTTCCAATTTGGAGCCTTGAAAAGGCTTATCCAGATGAAATCTGATTGTCTTGAAATTCACTGTGAACTGGGTTCTTTCAGTGCTCTTAAGGCCTATCATAAAATGCTTTTCAAGCTTCCTTGCATGTTTTCCTTTTTAAAAACCCATGTTCCTGAGCATATTACCCACATGAGATTTGGAGACTTTGCCTGCCTTTCCTGCTCTAGGACAAAAGGTCTTCGACTAATGCAGGTGGAGAGTGAAAGGCTCCAGACCAGAAGACTGATTTATCCTGCGCTGTCAGGCTGAGAACTCGCCGACAGCTTTTGCTTTCAGCTTTTGCTAAAAAAAATAAAAACTCCTGTCTGCGGAGTTTATTTTGCATTGTGTTCTCTATTATCTTCACTTGTTTTCTATTACATTCAAATCTGTTTGAAGAAAATTAGATCACTAAAAGATGTTTTATAGAACGTAGGCTGCTCTAATCTAACCTCTACTTCAATCTAGTCCTCTGATCAGACTTTATTTTTTTGGGCTCCAAAATCACTGCAGATGGTGACTGCAGCCATGAAATTAACAGAAGCTTACTCCTTGGAAGGAAAATCATGACCAACCTAGATAGCATATTCAAAAGCAGAGACTTTGCCAACAAAGGTCCGTCTAGTCAAGACTATGGTTTTTCCAGTGATCATGTATGGATGTGAGAGTTGGACTGTGAAGAAGGCTGAGCGCCGAAGAATTGATGCTTTTGAACTGTGTTATTGGAGAAGACTCTTGAGAGTCCCTTGGACTGCAAGGAGATCCAACCAGTCCACTCTGAAGGAGATCGGCCCTGGGATTTCTTTGGAAGGAATCATGCTAAAGCTGAAGCTCCAGTACTTTGGCCACCTCATGTGAAGAGTTAACCCATTGGAAAAGACTCTGATGCTGGGAGGGATTGGGGGCAGGAGGAGAAAGGGACGACCAAGGATGAGATGGCTGGATGGCATCAC
>SJYA01002348.1:522615-553436 GCA_006410615.1 Neotragus moschatus | reverse complement strand
GATTTTTTTTGATGTGTACCATTTTGAAAGTCTTTATTGAATTTGTTACAGTATTATTTCTGCTTTTACGCTTTGGTTTTTTGGCCATGAGGCATATGGGAATCTTAGCTCCCCTACCAGGGATTCAACCCACATCCTCTGCATGGGAAGCATAGAGTCTTAATCACTGGAACACCAGGGAAGTTCCTTGTATTTCTAATTATTAGATATATTTGCTGTATGTACTGAATTCTATACCATCCGAGCTACAAAGATTGCAAGAATTCTCTCCTCCTAGAAAGTGAGAAGTATGGGAAGAATCCTTGTGTGCCCCTCTGTAAAATTATCTAGTCACTCCAGCAATTATGCTCTATTGCTATTCCAAAAGGGACACAAATAAATTCTTTTTTCAACCAGAATGTCACATTCCTTACTACTCCATAATTGATGTTAACTTTTAACTTGAGCCTCCTCACACACCCATTAATACTTAGATAGCATCCTTTCCCCAAATGCTCTATGAAGGAAAATGTAGATGGTCAAGAGTCAAAGTGCCTTCCACACACAGATACTTTCTTGAGGAGGCGTACTATTGACAGCTTAGTATGTGTCCTCCCAGGCATGTCTCTAGGCAGCTGAGTCCGTGGTTTTGCTTTTCCTTTGTTTCTGTTTTACCTTGTTTTGAAGTGTAGTTGACCCAGAACACTGTGTAGATCCAGGTGCACAGCAAAGTGGCTTGATATTTCTCTGCATTCCAAAATGCTCAACACCGCACGTCTACTTACCATCTGCTACCATACAGAGATATTACAGTGCTACTGGTTATATTCCCCATGCTGGACATTTTATTCATGTAACTCATTTATTATATAACTAGAAGTCTGTACTTCCTAATCTCCTTCATCTATTTCACTCATTCCCTCAACTCCCTTACTTCTGGCAAACACCTGTTTGTCCTCTGTACCTGTGAGTCTGTTTCTACTTTTTTATGTTTGTTCATTTATTTTGTTTTTAGATTATACATACAGGTGAAATAAAATGGTATTTGTCTTTCCTCTTCTGACTTATTTCACAGAGCACAATACCCTCTAGGTTTATCCATGTTGCTGCAAATGGTAAGATTTCATTATTTTCTATAGCTGAGCAATATCCCATAGTATATTTGTATCACATCTTCTTTATCCATTGATTTAATCAGTGGACACTTAGGTTGCTTCCATATCTTGGCTATAGTAAATAATGCTACACTGAACACTGGGGTGCATATATCCATTCAGATCATTGTTTTTGTTTTCTTTAGAAAAATACCCAAAAGTAGAATTGCTGAATCCCATATAGTAGTTTTCATTTTTGAGGAACCTCCATACTATTTTGCATAATAGTTTTAACAGTTTACATTCCTACCAAGAATGCATGAAAATTCCTTTTTCTCCACATGCTTAGGACTTATTTGTTTTCTTTCTGATAATAGCCATTCTAATTGGGGTGAGGTATCTCACAGTGGTTTTGATTTGCCTTTCCTTGATGATGAGTTATGTTGAGCATCTTTTCATGTGTCTGTTAGTTATCTGTGTGTCTTCTTTGGAAAAAGGTCTATTCAGGTCCTCTGATCATTTTTAATGGGACTGTTTTTTATGTTAAATTGCATGAGGTCTTTTTATATTTTGAATATTATCAGATATGTCATTTGCAAATATCTTCTCCCATTCCATAGGCTACCTTTTAATTTTGTTAAGAGTTTCCTTGTCATGCAAAAGCTTTTTAGTTTGATGTAGCCCCATTTGTTTATTTTTGCTTTTGTTTCCCTTGCCTGAGGAGACATATCAAAAAAAAAATTACTATAATCATTGTCAAAGAGAGAACTGCCTATGCTTTCTTCTGCGAGTTTTAAGGTTTCAGATCTTACACTTAGGTTTTAAATACATCTTGAATTTATTTTTGCACTTGGTGTGAGAAAGTAATAAATACAGTTTGACTCTTTTACAGGTAGCTGTCCAGTTTTCCCAACACAGTTTTTTGAAGAAACCATATATTCTTGCTTCTTTTGACATAGATTAATTGACCATGTAAACATGTGTTTATTTCTGGGCTTTCTATTCTGTTCCATTGATCTATGTGTCTGTTTCTGTGCCAGTACCATACTGTTTTGATAATGGTAGCTTTGTAGTATAGTTTTGAAACAGAGAGTTTGATACCTCTAACTATGTTCTTCTTCCTCAAGATTTTTTGGCTATTCAGCATCTATTGTGTTTCCATGCAAATTTTAAAATTATTTGTTCTAATTCTATGAAAAATGTCATTAGTATTTTGATGGGGTTTTTATTGAATTTATAGAATGCCTTGTCTATATGGTCATGTTAACATTATTAATTCTCCCAGTCCATGAGCACAGTATATCTTTCCATTTATTTGATCATTCATAATTTTTTTATTAATGTCTTAAGTTTTCCCCACTTCAAGAAATAACCCATGGGCTGTAGCCTGCCAGGCCCCTCCATCCATGGCATTTGTCAGGCAAGAATACTGGAGTGGATTGCTATTTCCTTCTCCAGGGGATCTTCCCAACCCAGGGATTGAACCCAGGTTTCCCAAGTTGCAGACAGACTCTTTACTGTCTGAACAATCAGGGAAGCTCCTCTGGAGAATCCCATGGACAAGAGGAGCCTGGCAGGCTACAGTCCATAGGGTTGCAAGAGTCAGACATGACTTAGTGACTAAACCACCACCAAGGTTTTCCATGTACAGGTCTCTCACCCCTTGGATAGACATTCATTTTGATGCAAAATTGTAAATGGAATTGTTTTCTTAATTTCTTTTTCTGATACCTCATTGTTAGAAATGCAACATATTTGCATATTACTTTGTACCCTACAATTTTATTGAATTCGGGTTGCCTGCACCAGTGTCCTCAAGGTATAGTGAAATCCCCAAAATTGCTGCCACTGTGCTCAGGGAGAGTCTCAGATGCCTCCTGTCTCTCCTGGAGGCTCTCCAAGATCAGCAAGGGGTTCTAACCCAGGATCTTTTCTAATTATTGCCTCTGCCTTAGGTCTCAGAGCTTGGAAGATTCTGCAGGAACCCCTAAAGAGCAGAGTCTCTGTTTCCTGCAGCCCTATGGCTCTCCTGTATAAAGCCCTGATGGCCTCCAAAGCCGGGTGTTCTGGGGGCTTGTATTCTGGTGCAGTGCCAACAGGCTGGAGCGCCCACTGCCAGGCTCCTTGGGGAGAACCTCTGCATTAAAAAAAAATACCTCACTGATAACATAAAAGAGATGGCAGTGCTCTCAGAAGCAAATGTCTAGGTATGCTGGAAAGCCATAATATTATGTTTACATGCTAATAACAGCCTGGCTTGTTCAAATATTACCTGAAAATCATCAGTGTAATTTTCCTTCAGCTCCTATTTGACACCTTGAGAAAGCCACTCTGGAAGACATTTTTGGTAGGCATTTGTCATTCTCAAGATGAAAACCAGTGATTTAAACAATAAGTTATCCAAACTCTAGCTAGATAACATAACATAAAATAGGGTAAGTAAATAGATTCTATTTAAATAATAGGTCTAATAATACTTTAAAATATGCCTCTTAAAGTCCATTAAGTATTAAGCTATGACTTTTTTCAAGGAAAACATATTTGAAATTAGGTCTGTGACTGCCATTATTTCCTGCAAGCTCATGATTTTTTGTAATTGTGATATATATCATACTTACAGAAGTGTGTAAAACATATATATTTCATCCAAATGTTCATGTATTAATCAAAACATGATGCTAAATTCCATAGCATGTCAAATCCATACTAAGTGAGAATGTTCAGAATTTACCTTAAATTGTTAGAGTAAATCATTATTAGTTTTTAGATCTATTCACTCACCCATTCAAAAATTTATTATTGAATAAATGCTGTAAGTGTTGTAAAGATTTCTAAGCTAGGATTCTTAGCTTCAAGAAGTTTTCATTTTGCTAGAGGATGCAAGATACTCCCACGTGATTTTTTTCAAATAACTATGAGAGGGAACTCTGTCTTCATGAGTGGATTCATGGAAGAGTTGAGCTTGAGGAATGAGCTTGATTCTTTGTCCCAGTGGGTCAGGAAGATCCCCTGGTGTAGAAAATGGTAACCCAGTCCAGTATTCCTGCCTGGAAAATTCCATGCCTGGTGGTCAAAATTCTATGGGGCCACAAAGAGTTGGAAGCAACTGAGAACTAAGCGCGCACATGCGCACACACACACACACACACACACACACACCCCCAAGGACAGGGGAATAGAAAAAAAAAAGTCTAAATGATTAGTAGAGGCTTCCCAGGTGGCTCAGTGTTAAAGAATTCACCTGCCAGTGCGGGAGATGCGGGAAACACAGATTCAATCTCTGTGTCGAGAAGATCCCCTGGAGGAGGAAATGGCAACCCACTCCAGTATTCTTGCCTGGAAAATTCCATGACAGAGGAGCCTGATGGGCTATGTCCATGGGGGTCACAGGGAGTCTGACCTGAACAAGCAGCCAGGCAGCAGGCACAATAACGAAGGTGTATGAATCTTCTTAGAACATAAATAAATAAGCAGTGGAACAGCATGAACAAAGAACAGAAATAAAAAGACAAAAATTGTTTAGGAAATGGCAAGGAGCCCAGCTTACCTAAACATACTGTGTCTATGGGAAAATGATGAAAGAGAAGTGGGAGATGGATTGAGGTAGAGAGCAGTGAAAAGTTTGGACTTGTGTTTTAGTCACTGGGAAGCTTCCCAAAGTTTTTAATGCAAAAGTTGGTCGGACCTGGAGATTATCATACTAAGTGAGTCAGGCAGAGAAAAACAAATACCATATAATATCCCTTAATTTAAAATCTAAAATATGGCACAAATGAACTTATCTACCAAACAGAAACAGACTCATAGGCATAGAAAACAGACTTGTGGTTGCCAAGGGGAAGGGGAGGTGGGAGGCTGAGGTTAGTAGATACAAATTATTATACATAGAATGGACAAACAAGGTCCTACCATATAGCACAGGGAGCTGTATTCACTATCCTGTAATAAACCATAATGGAAAAGAATATGGAAATATATATATATATGTGTGTGAATCATTTTGCTGTACACCAGAAATTAACACAACACTGTAAATCAACTATACTTCAGTAAAATCAAAAAAAATTTAAGTTTTTATGCAAGGGTCAAATGAATAATGGAGAAGGCAATGTCTGGAAAATACCAGGGACAGCAGAGCCTGGTGGGCTGCCATCTATGAGGTCGCACAGAGTCAGACACTACTGAAGTGACTTAGCAGCAGCAGCAGCAAATGAATAAAACAGCCCTTTAGGAAGATTAACCCAGGGGTAGAATCTTAGATGGATACTGGGGGCAAGAAAGAGAGAAGCCAGAGAGACCAGTTAAGAGAGTAGTATAATAGATCAGTTAATAGAGGCTAAATTAAAGTGCAAATCTTGAAAATGGAGAGGGAAAGTTCATAAAAATCTTCATGTTAAAGTATTTTCACTTACACTTTTCTTCTTGAAATAGTCATAATTTGTATAGTTTGTTTCAGGCACTCAGGTACATGCCAAGGCTAAAGAGATAAAATATATGGATTCTCTTTTCAAATATTCAGTATAATAAAAAGCAATAGTAACATTTCAATCCTATAAAAAGTATTCACAAATGAATTCCACCAAACATTTAAGAAATATATAGCTCTAATGCTATTTAAACTTTTCAAGGTTATAGGAAAAAAGGAAGCATCCAATTATTTTTGTGAAACCAGTATAAGACTTAATAAAAAAATTTAACAAAGCACTAAAAGAGATAAGTAATTATAGACCAGTCTCACTTTCAAACAATACTACAAAATCTTGAATAAGCAGAATCAAGTAAACTATTAAAAGAATACCATGCCGTGACCAACTGAGGTTTCTAACAGGAGTGTGAAGACAGCCCCTATTGGGAGATCTATTAATGTAACTCACTGCAACTGGGATGAGCCTGGCCTTCCCTCAGACCCCCCTGTAAGAGTAAAGATGCATCCCAGTGCTCCCCGTATTTATCCAGAGATCCAGCTGTTGTATAATGTCACTTCATTTCTGCCTCCACATCAAAGCTGGCCTGCATAGAGAGGGGAGCCAATCTCTGTGAGCTCCAAGCAAAACCCCTTGCATTGGCCCAGTCTCCCAGCTTTACCCCCACTATCTGTAGACTATCAGGAGGAATCTCATTTTGTCTGTTGTCACTGTTCAGAGCAGTGATGACAAAAAAGTCCTGATCTCCCAAGACTGCCCTCCTAAAAGGTTTTCTATATATCCATTTGTCCCCAATCTTAGTTCTCTTCAACCCCTGAAATCTTTCATTGAGTCCTCAGAAACCCACAGTCAGAAAAGCAACACCCTCCACCTTTCTCCCAGTATTCTTTTTGCTGCTTGTGCTGACTGAAACCTGGCGGTCTTCCCAAGATATCACCTTCTCTGCTTTGTTCTCAAGCGATGGCAGTCTTCTCCTCCATAGCCTTGGGACCTTTGAGCCTAAAGGTATGACAAGTAACGTTGACCTTACTGCTACTTTTTGCAGACTAAAACCCTACCTATACATCTCAAGTAATGAGACTGTATTCTCTTATGGTTTGCAGCCATCTAACTCCATGTCTCTCCTTTTCATCCCTTGAAGCTTTCAGCTCCTGGTTCATTGTAACCACACATAATCATCTTCGAGCATTTTCTTCTCTCATTTTCTTAACCTCCTCTACTTCAGTGACCTTGTCTCTCATCTAACCTACTGTTTCCTGTCATTAAACCTAGACCTTTTCAATAGTGAAAACTGCACTGCCTTCAGAAACTCAGTTTCAAAAATCCCACTATCTTCTGCCCCTCCACTTTTGCTTCACATAATAAATACAGAGAGACAAGAAGAGGGCAGGGCACAGCCTTTAAAAGAACGGCACAGCCGTTGAGGACACGACGAGAACTGGTCAGGATCAACTAGGTTCACTATGGCAAACAAGTCAGCTTCCACTAGAGCAGTATTTATTTATTTTTTAAATTGGAGAATAATTGCATTGCAATGTTGCGTTAGTTGCTGTGGTACAATGAAGTGAATCAGCTGTGTGTACACATATATCCCCTCTCTCTTGAATGTCCCTCCCACCCTCCACACCCCACCCCTCTAGGTCATCACAGAGCACCCAGCTGCATTCCCTGTGCTATCCAGCAGCTTCCCATTAGTTGCCTGTTTGAGATATGGTGCTGTATATAACGGAGAAGGCAATGGCACCTCACTCCAGTACTCTTGCCTGGAAAATCCCGTGGACGGAGGAGCCTGGTAGGCTGCAGTCCATGGAGTCACTAAGAGTCGGACACGACTGAGCAACTTCCCTTTCACTTTTCACTTTCATGCATTGGAGAAGGAAATGGCAACCCATTCTAGTGTTCTTGCCTGGAGAATCCCNACGCCAGTACTCTTGCCTGGAAAATCCCATGGACAGAGGAGCCTGGTGGGCTGCAGTCCATGGGGTCACTAAGAGTCGGACACGACTGAGCAACTTCCCTTTCACTTTTCACTTTCATGCATTGGAGAAGGAAATGGCAACCCACTCCAGTGTTCTTGCCTGGAGAATCCCCGGGATGGGGGAGCCTGGTAGGCTTCCGTCTAGGGGGTCGCACAGAGTCGGACACGGCTGAAGCGACTTAGCAGCAGCAGCAGCAGCTGTATATAAGTCAATCCTACTCTCCCAGTTCGTCTCACCCTCCCTTTCCCCCACTGTGTCCATTTGTCCTTTGTCTACGTTTGCGTCTCTATTCCTCCTCTCCAAACAGCAAATCTGTACCATCTTTCTAGATTCCATACATACGTGTTAATATATGATGTTTGTTTTTCTCTTTCTGACTTGCTTCACTCTTTATGAAAAACTCTAGGTCCATCCACATCACTACAAATGACCCAGTAGCATTCCTTCTCATGGCTAAATAATATCCCATTGTACATATGTACCACATCTTCTTTATCCATTCATCTATCAGTGGACATCTAGGTTACTTCCATGTCCTGGCTATTGTAAATAGTGTTGTAGTAAGCAAAGCAACTATACAAACAGCTCATGCAGCTCAATATCAAAACATACAAGCAACAAGCCAATCAAAAAATGGGTGGAAGGCCTAAATAAACATTTCTCTAAAAAAGACATCCAGATGGCCAGTGAAGACATGAAAAGATGCTCAACATTGCTCATTATTAGAGAAATGCAAATCAAAACTACATCAGTCAGAATGGCCATCATCAAAAAATCTACAAACAATAAATGCTGGAGAGTGTGTGGAGAAAAGGAAACCCTCTCACACTGTTAGTGGGAATGTAAATTGTTGTGAATGTAATTCACAACCACTATGGATTAAAGTATGGAAGTTCTTTTAAAAACTTTAAAAAAATATTGCTTCTCAGCCTTTTGGCTAAGATTAAGTGTAAAAAACTAAAAATAGAACTACCATATGACCCAGCAATCCCACAACTGGGCACATATGAGAAAGCCGTAATTCAAAATGGTGCTTGTATTCCACTAGACCTGAGCCTCATTATACGCTCACTGTAATACATCAGCATGCTAAATAACACACTCACAGGCGCCGTGACAGTTCTGAGGCTAATCATAAAAGACCAAAAAGTGAGCAGCGATCCAATTCCTGGAAATCTCTGCCCCTTTCTCAAAATAGTTGGAATAATCCTCCCATCCATTCACCTGTGAAATTACCCAACCTATGTAAAGAGGTAAGAGATGGATCACAGACTTTAAGCTGCTTTCTAAAAACAAAGGAAAAAAGATAGTAAGTTGGGGAAACAGATAGAAGTATAAGAATTCTCCTGTGAGACTTAAGGCTTAACAATGTGGAGATGTTAGTTTCGGGGAAGAAATCTACCAGCATCAAGTTGAGAGCAAGAGCAGGAAATGCTGACACTCAGGATCAAAGTTAAGGTTGACATTGCTGGAAACATAATGAGAGCAACTTAAGTCTGTGATCCATCCCTTACCTCTCTGTCTTCTGCGTACTTGCCTGATAAAACCGTTACATTAATCACTGAACTCTCTGCCTACTTCTTATTTGTATCTTTACCACAGAATGTCACTGCAGAAAAATATACAGCCAAGTGGTTGGCCTCGTTTTAAATCCATGATCACTAACCTCAAGTGGGCCCTTAATGCTAACTCTGATCACTATATTCCCTGAGTTCATTCTCTCTTCCCTTCTCCTAGACAATTATGTCACATTTTGTCCCCTTTACCCAAACTTCCAACACTTTCTTGTCCATCCTCACTCTCAATTGATGACTCTATTTCTTATTTCATTTAAAAAAAAAAAGAATACTTCAGTGAAATATCATCACATCTACTCATTCACTGACATCTCTGCTCAATATACATTCTCTCCTTTTACTGAGGATTGACTGTTAAGCTCCTAGCCTAGGCCAACCTGTCCACCTGTGTACTATGTCTCATCCATTCTCATTTTCTCAAAGCCATTAGCTCCAACAGTTCTCCCCTCCCTCTCCATCTGCATTAAATGGCCTGTAGATCATTCTTATCAGTATATGAACATACTGTCATTTCTCTCATCTTTTAACCTCACAACTTCTCACCAGTTACCATCCCATTTCTCTGTTCCACTTTATCACAATTTAAAGAATCATCTCTGTTAGTTGTCTGTAATTACTGTCTTCCCATTCACTCCTGAACTACTTGTTTCGGTCCCACCTTCTACCAAGATTGCTCTTCTCAAGCTCGTCCATGAGTTTCACATCGCCAAACCCAGTCGTCATTTCTCAGCCCTCCTCATCCTATTTGACCCATCAGCAACCCTGAGCAGGGTTGATTACTCCCTCCTCCTTTGTCTTTTTTTTTTTTTTTTTAATATTTCTTTATTTATTTGGTTGAACTAGCTTTTAGTCAGGGCACTCAGGAGCTTTGATCTTTGTTGTGGCATGTGGGATCTAGTTCCCTGACCAGGGATTGAACCCAAGCCCCCTGCATTGGGAACTTCGAGTCTTAGCCACTGGACCACCAGGGAAGTCCCACTCCCTCTTCTTGAAATATTCTTCTCAGTGGCTTACGTTATTGGCTCCTCCTTCCTCCCTAGCCACTCCTTCTCAATCTCCTTTGCTGATTCCACCGGATCTACCTGATCTTTAAATATTAGAGCGACCCACGGCTCAAGCTTTAGTTTCTTCCCTTTTTTGTTTGCACTCATTCTCTTATTGATCTCATCCAGTTTCATGGCTTAAGTATTATTTATTCGTTAATAATGCTCAAATTTATATATGCAGGCTGGAGCCCTCCCCTGAATTCTGTACACAAATTCCTCCTTGACATCTTCACTTGCATATCTACCAGACATCTCAAATTTGAAACGTGCAAAATCATCCTCTCATCACTTAACTTCAAATGAGCCCAAAGAGTGCTCCCCTAGGCTTTCAGGTCCCAGTTAGTGGATGCTTCATTTGTGTGTGCGTGCTAATCTGCTTCAGTCATGTCTGACTCTTTGTGACCTTATGGACTGTGGCCCACCAGGTTCCTCTGTCCATGGGGTTCACCATGGACAAGAATACCGGAGCGGGTTTCCATGCCCTCCTCCAGAGGATCTTCCTGACTCAGGGATCGAACCCGTGTCTGTTAACATCTCCCGCATTGGCAGGCAGGTTCTTTGCCATGAGTGCCACCTGGGAAGCCCATTCACGTACAGATTTAAAACTTGAGTGTCATCCTTAGTCTCCTCACATCCACATCAAGTCTGCCAACAAATCCTGTTCCTTAAAAATGTATCCAGTATCATGTAACATCTTATGATCTCCCTGCTACCAGCATGGTCCAAGCCATCCTATACCTTGCTTGGACTGTTAAAATAACTTCCTATACAATCTACTTGACAGTTTTCAGAGTTATCCTTTAAAAATAAAGTTAGATTACATCACTTCTCTGCTTAGAATCCCTCCAAATGATTTCCTAACTCACATGGAGTGCAAGCTAATATGCCCACAGTGGCCTGTGAGACCATGCGTGATCTGGCCCTCCGTCACCTCTCTGATAATCTTCCAACTCATCTCACCGGCCTGTGCTTCTCTTCCTCGCCCCGTATGGGTCCTCTTTCTGTTCCTGGGCCACACCAGGCGTTCTTCCACACCAGGACCTTCGTATTTGCTTGTGCAGTGCTCCTTCAAGATATTTCCAAAGCGTATTTCCCTTAGAATTTCAGTCAGATATCACCAGGTCATACTTTTGTATTTGGGGTATGATTGCTTTACAATGTTGTCAGTTTCTGCTGTACAGCAATGTGAATCAGCTATATATCCCCTCCCGTTTGGACCTCCCTCCCACTCTCCCTGGTCATACTTTTAAAAGTTGCAAACCACCCCCCCACACACATATAGACATTCCCTATAGGTATACACTTTGCCTCCCCTATAGCATATATTATCATCTGACATAACATGTTTTATTTATTTACTGTCTTTAACCTCTAGAGATATAAACTCCATGACAACAAGATTCTTTTCCATTTCCTTTCCTCAGTGTTGTATCCCCAAAACTTAGAACATAGACACATTATATGTGTCTCACCAATTTGCTGAATGCATGAACAGCTGAAGAGAAAGATCACTTGATTATTCCAATGGAGCTCACAATACATTTAATAAAATTCATTATCTATGAGAGGAATAATTCCATTAAAGGTAATAATAACATAAAGATATCCACTATCACGGCTATCTTTTAACCTTGTCATCGAAAAAAAGAGAAGATATATAAGAACTAGGAAAGGATGAGAAGAGCGCATGCTTATTTATGTAGATATAATTGCTTAATTGAAAAACCAAGGAAAAGCAAACGAAAATCCTTATAAGCAACAACAGAACTTGATGACTAGATACAAAATTAATATGTAAAAATAAATAGTCTTCTAACTTCTGTTTAAATGTAGAAAGCTGGAAAAAATGTCATTCTCATCCTTACAGCAACAACAAAACTACAAAATCTGCAGAATAATTTTTTCTTGAGCTCATAAGAGACCTGAGATCACAGGGTAACCAACCGAACTCTACAACCAGAAGAGGAAAACTAGCAATGTGCCTTTATAAAAATAAAGTAGTACTACGTGACAACTTACCACAAACAAGTTTTTTTTTTAAGTTTTTAAATGAAACTGGGGGGGGAAAAATCTGTAAATATCACAAAGATTTCATCTCTTTTTATAAAAAGAGATAATAAATCAGTAAGCCAAAGGCCAATAACTCCATTTTTTAACAACAACAACAAAAAGGATATGGAGAGTTTACTGAAAAGTGAATTTTAAAATTGTGTAAAATTTTAAAAAGTGAAAAAATGCTGATCTTTACTCATGATAAGTAAAGATCATGAGTGAATGAAAAGTATAGGAAGAAATTTTTAGCTCTCCAATTGGCAAGTTTGATAATGCAGTATGTTTGGTGAGCATGTGATGGTACCGTTATATCCCATGTATTACTGGTAAAAGACTAAATACAACCTCTAAGGAGAGTGGTCTGGCAGTTATAGAAATTTAAAGTGCACACAGCTTTGACCCATAATTCTGTGTTTACTCAACACATTCATTCATTCATTTGCTTGTTCTTTCTTTCACCTATTTACTAAGCATCTCTATGTGCTAAGCATTGTCTGAGGTACTGGAGATACAGCATCAAATAAAACAAAGTCTCCATTCTCATCCAACTTATTCACTAGAAGGGAATCTAGACAGCTGCAAACATAAGCATTTAACATGACATAATATATTATAATGTAATATGCAGTAAAATATGATATACATATCCCACTGTGTATGGACAGAGAGTGATGGAATAGGACAATTCTACATTAGGTAGAATGCATAAAAAGACCTTTCAGAGGAGGTAACATTTCAGAAGAGACCTGAAATGTTAAAGGAAGGGAGTGAACATAAGTGTNGTAAAATATGATATACATATCCCACTGTGTATGGACAGAGAGTGATGGAATAGGACAATTCTACATTAGGTAGAATGCATAAAAAGACCTTTCAGAGGAGGTAACATTTCAGAAGAGACCTGAAATGTTAAAGGAAGGGAGTGAACATAAGTGTCTGTTGGTGGGGAGAAGGGTGAGGGACAATCCAGACTGAAGAAAGAACAAATGCAAAAGCCTTACAAATGCCTAAGTATTGATTCACAGCATTGTAACGATAAAAGGTTGCAAACAGTTTAAATGTTCAACAAGGCATTTAGTGACTGGTTAAATTATGGTGCATCCGTAGGTGAGACGCTATTACACTATTAGCAATGAATGAAGCAACTCCATATGTACTAAAAAATAATAGTCAAGAGAATGAGAAGACTAGCCATAGAGTGGGAGAAAATATTTTCAAAAGACATTTCTGGCTGACCAGTTTTCCCAGCACCACTTGTTGAAGAGATTATCTTTAATCCACTGTATATTCTTGCCTCCTTTGTCAAAGATAAGGTGTCCATAGGTGTATGGATTTATCNAGGACCATGCCCAAAAGGACAAGTCTGTGCCAACCCATCACCACTCCTGGGAATAATAATTCAGAGATGAGCCATTCAGTTGAGATAGCTTCAAAATCACCTTGGTTCCCAAAAGAAAGCTTTTGGAATGTGATTCTAGTGATAATTTATATAGGTTATTTTAAATAATAAAACCATCCCTGTCAATGTCTTTGTCCAAGATCTAATTTCGTTTTGTTACTTAATCTGTAGCTCATTCCTAATGACATAGGTTAAAAGTCAAGTTTATTAAAATGTGCCCTATATTGGCAATTGGACTCAGGATTATAAGTATATATATATTCAACTTGCATCTTTAAAATTTTTCTACTGTTGTGTTAACTGAATGAAATGATATAATGCTGTCTAGAGGATAAGCAGTTAAATTTTAATTTATTGATTTAAAGTGATTTTCTGATTATCAAGTGTGAATGACAAATTGCAGTGTATATACTCTGTTCTCAGTACAGTTACCTTTTAAAACCACATTGTAATAGGCCACTGTAGATGCACTACTGTATCATTGCTGATATACTGGGCTTACTTCCATGGTGTTAATTCTATATGCTCTGAATATATGGGGCAAGGGTAGTGACTTCTCCATTTTTTGGAAATCAGTTTCTGAGACTCTCTACTCTCAGCATGAAAAAGAGCTATTTCTACTAAAATTCAATCTATGGCTTTAAGTAAATTGTGCCGCAATGCAAAAGTAAAATATAAACTCCTCATTAACAATATCATAATGCTACAATCACCCAGAAGATACAAGCAGTTTTCATACATGGTATTTATTCTTAATCATTTTCATAAAACACAATCTGAATTTTATTTTTAACAAAACCCTCTGAGACATTTTGATAAGGTCAACAGAAAGCACAGTCTTTTAACAGGAGGTGATCAACTTTTTGACAATAGCAGGACCAGCAGACCTAATGGAGTAATAGCCTGCAGGGTCCAGCTAAATATAATATACGAACGTAATCAACCTCTATGATGACTATTCAGAAGTAATCCCTTTAGCTTTGAACTGCAACACATATTTCAACAAGGCAAAAACCTTATGAAGAAATTCTCTGCAGACCACACTGATACAATACAGCCTTCATATCCTGCTCGATGTGTTTGCTGCTTATAGTGAGTTTTAAATTTAAGGTAATGACTGCTGTATATTCATGTGAGCATACAACAATACTTTTGATTTGTTGTGGAAAGGTTGAATCCATTACCAGGGGTCTAGTCTATAAACTCTGACACAACCTCTACATATGAGTTATTATTTACCCTTTTCTAGTAAGGCCACTAAGATGTTTTGCATGACAAAATGATAAAATTTCATTCACCTTTTCAGCCACAGAACTACCAGGTAACATCTTTTCCCTTTCAATTTATACTCCCTTACAGATAGCATTTTAAAAATCTCATTTGTGTATCATACTGTATTATATGAAAATTATATGCCATTGTCTTTGTGTAAAGAAATGGGATTGTAGGTTTATTGCAATTCAGCATCGTTGACTTATTATCTTGCTCTTTGGTACTAGGTTAAGCTAAAAGCTGATGAAATCAGATCCTTTTCTTGCCCACTTATGGGAATCTATGCTTTAAGAGTCTTTGGCTCGGATGGTAAAGAATCTGCGTACAATTCAGGAGACCCATGTTTGATTCCTGGGTGGGGTAGATCCTATGGAGAAGGGAATGGCAACCCATTCCAGTATTCTCACATGGAGAATTCCAGGGACAGAGGATCCTGGCAGGCTACAATCCATGGGGTCTCAAAGAGTGGGACATAACTAACATTTTCACTGTTATTAACAAGGAGATACTTGTTTCTATTGAAATGGTAAGCAGTGTAAGCAAATACCACACTCTCAAGTTTGCATTGTTTCTGGTCTCCCTTGCTGGAGTGATATGGGTCCTAATCTTCCAACTTCCTTGAAGATCTGCAGGTCAAACATCTCAAGTCATACCTTAAGTCAGACCTACAGCAGGAAAACTAGGTTAGGAATTAAATTGAGTGCTTTTGCAAGATGGAACCAAGAGTCAACCATCCCATGATTCTCACCTTATTGCAAGTGAACAGAAATCTCCAGACACCTGGATGGTAACTTCATATCTTCCTTTATGTAAGTTAACCTTTGTTAAGGTTTCCTATGACAGTGGAAAAAAAGTCCCCTTTCAACATAGGGGACTGGAATGCAAAAGTAGGAAGTCAAGAGATACCTGAAGTAACAGGCAAGTTTGGTCTTGGAGTACAGAATGAAACAGGGCAAAAGTTAACAGAATTTTGCCAACAGAACACACTGATCATAGCAAACACCCTCTTCCTACAATACAAGAAATGACTCTGCACATGAATAGCACCAGATGGTCAACACTGAAATCAGATTGATTATATTCTTTGCAGCCAAAGATGGAGAAGCTCTATACAGTCAACAAAAACAAGACCAGGAGCTGACTGTGGCTCAGATCATGAACTCCTTAAATTGAAGAAAGTGGGGGAAACCATNTAACTAACATTTTCACTGTTATTAACAAGGAGATACTTGTTTCTATTGAAATGGTAAGCAGTGTAAGCAAATACCACACTCTCAAGTTTGCATTGTTTCTGGTCTCCCTTGCTGGAGTGATATGGGTCCTAATCTTCCAACTTCCTTGAAGATCTGCAGGTCAAACATCTCAAGTCATACCTTAAGTCAGACCTACAGCAGGAAAACTAGGTTAGGAATTAAATTGAGTGCTTTTGCAAGATGGAACCAAGAGTCAACCATCCCATGATTCTCACCTTATTGCAAGTGAACAGAAATCTCCAGACACCTGGATGGTAACTTCATATCTTCCTTTATGTAAGTTAACCTTTGTTAAGGTTTCCTATGACAGTGGAAAAAAAGTCCCCTTTCAACATAGGGGACTGGAATGCAAAAGTAGGAAGTCAAGAGATACCTGAAGTAACAGGCAAGTTTGGTCTTGGAGTACAGAATGAAACAGGGCAAAAGTTAACAGAATTTTGCCAACAGAACACACTGATCATAGCAAACACCCTCTTCCTACAATACAAGAAATGACTCTGCACATGAATAGCACCAGATGGTCAACACTGAAATCAGATTGATTATATTCTTTGCAGCCAAAGATGGAGAAGCTCTATACAGTCAACAAAAACAAGACCAGGAGCTGACTGTGGCTCAGATCATGAACTCCTTAAATTGAAGAAAGTGGGGGAAACCATTAGACTATTCAGGTATGACCTAAATTAAATCCTTTATGATTATCCAGTGTAAATGACAAATAAATTCAAGATATTAGATCTGATAGAGTGCCTGAAGAACTATGGATGGAGGTTCATTGTACAGGAAGCCATGATCAAAACCATCCCAAGAAAAATAAATGCAAAAAGGCAAAATGGTTGTCTGAGGAGGCCTTAAAAATAGCTGAGAAAAGAAAATAAGAAAAGGCAAAGGAGAAAAGGAAAAATATATCCATCTGAATGCAGAGTTCCAAAGAATAGCAAGCAGAGATTTAAAAAAAAAGAAGAAGAAGAAAGAAAGAAAGAAAGCCTTCTTAAGTGAGCAATGCAAAGAGATAGAGGAAAACAACAGAATGGGAAAGACTAGAGATCTCTTCAAGAAAATTAGAGATACCAAGGGAACATTCCATGCAAAGGAACAATAAAGGACAGAAATGATATGCACCTAATAGAAGCAGAGGATATTACGAAGAGGTGGCAAGAATACACAGAAGAACAATACAAAAAAGACCTTAATGACCCAGATAATCACGATGATATGATCACTCACCTAGAGCCAAACATCCTGGAGTACAAAGTCAAATGAGCCTTAGGAAGCATCACTACAAACAAAGCTAGTGGAGGCGATGGAATTCCAGTTGAGCTATTTCAAAGCCTGAAAGATGATGCTGTGAAAGTGCTGCACTCAATATGCCAGCAAATTTGGAAAACTCAGCAGTGGCCACAGGACTGGAAAAGGTCAGTTTTCATTCCAATCCCAAAGAAAGGCAATGCCAAAGAATGCTCAAACTACCACACAGTTGCACTCATCTCACACACTAGCAAAGTAATGCTCAAAATTTTCCAAGCTAGGCTTCAACAGTACGTGAACCGTGAACTTCCAGATGTTCAAGCTGGATTTAGAAAAGGCAGAGGAACCAGATCTCAAATTGCCAACATCTGTTGGGCCTTGGAAAAAAAACAAGAATTCCAGAAAAACATCTACTTCTGCTGCATGAACTATGCTAAAGCCTTTGATTGTGTGGATCACAAACTGTAGAAAATTTTTAAAGAGATGGGAATACCAGACCACTTGACCTGCCTCCTGAGAAACCTGTATGTAGGTCCAGAGGCAACAGTTAGAACTGGTCATGGAACAACAGACTGGATTCAAACAGGGAAAGANCTTCAGCAGTGTGTGAACTGTGAACTTCCAGATGTTCAAGCTGGTTTTAGAAAAGGCAGAGGAACCAGAGACAAAATCGCCAACATCTGCTGGATCATCGAAAAAGCAAGAGTTTCAGAAAAACATCTACTTCTGCTGCATGGACTATGCTAAAGCCTTTGATTGTGTGGATCACAGCAAACTGTAGAAAATTTTAAAAGAGATGGGAATACCAGACCACTTGATCTGCCTCCTGAGAAACCTGTATGTAAGTCCAGAGGCAACAGTTAGAACTGGTCATGGAACAACAGACTGGATTCAAACTGGGAAAGGAGTACATCAAGGCTGTACATTGTCACCCTACTTGTTGAACTTATATGCAGAGTACATCATGAGAAACACTGGACTGGAAGAAACGCAAGCTGGAATCAAGATTGCCGGGAGAAATATCAATAACCTCAGATATGCAGATGACACCATCCTAATGGCAAGAAGTGAAGAGTAACTAAAAAGCCTCTTGATGAAAGTGAAAGAAAGTGAAAAAGCTGGCTTAAAACTCAGCATTCAAAAAACGATGATCATGGCATCTGGTCCCATCACTTCATGGCAAACAGATGGGGAAACCATGGAAACAGTGACAGACTTATTTTCTTGGGTTCCAAAATCTCTGCAGATGGTGACTGCAGCCATAAAATTAAATGCTCCTTGGAAGAAAAGTTATGACCAACCTAGACAGTGTAACCAACCAAAAGCAGAGAATTACTTTGCCAGCAAAGGTCTGTACAGTCAAAGCTATGGTTTTCCCAATAGTCATGTGTGGATGTGAGTGTTGGATCATAAAGAAGGCTGAGCACTAAAGAGTTGATGTTTTTGAGCTGTGGTGTTGGAGAAGACTCTTGAGAGTCCATTGGACTACAAGGAGATCAAATCAGTCAATCCTCAAGGAAATCAATCCTGAATATTTATTGGAAGGACTGATGCTTAAGCTGAAGCTCCAATACTTTGGCCACCTGATGCGAAGAGCTGACTTATTAGCAAAGACCCTGAAATTGCTAAAAACTGAAGGCAGGAGGAAAAGGGGATGACAAGGGACAAGATGGTTTGATGGCATTACCAACTCAATGGACATGAGTTTGAGCAAGCTCCAAGAGATGGTGAAGGACCAGGAAGCCTGGTCTGCTGCAGTCCTTAGGGTCAGAAAGAGTCGGACATGACTGAGTGATTGAAGAACAACACAGTGAGTGTGAATGTCTTTTATTTAAACCAGAAATTGTGACCCAAGTTGAGTAAAAGAAAAGCTGTAGATACAGTTATTCTTCTCAGAGAGTCTACTTGGAAATATTTCACAATAAAAATCACCTTGGCTCAACACCTGGGAAATGAATGTTAAACAATTATTTGAGACCAGCCAGGTATAATTTCAAAGTTGGAAAGTCCAGGAACATTTTCTCCAGTTTAAGAAGTATTGTTACACCCTGCCAAACCAAAGGGAATGCTGCATGGAAGACATTAGATAGTATAAAGCAGGCATTAGAATGTCTGGATGGTTCTCTATATTGTGATGCATTGAAAATATTCAACTGAGAAGCCCAAGGTAGTTCTTTACTTCAAAGAGTGATGGAATATATTAGTTAAAGTAAAGGCTAAGCTTTATTACAAAGAGTCCCAAAGGTACAGTAGCTTAAGTATATGGAAGTTTGTTTCTTCCCTAATCCTGAAGTGAGCTGTCTACATTTACAAGGTAGTCCCACAGGCATTCAGAAGGTCATGACCTTCTGTCTTATTGCTCCACCATCCTCCAGGGCCGGGTTTCTCAATATTGCACTGTTAAAATTTTGAGCTGAATAATTTTTTTGTTGGGGAGAATGGTATGTCTGTCATGAGCATTGTAACATATTTAGCAGCATCCTTGGTCTCTACCCACTAGATGCCAATTGCACTTCCACCTACCAGTTTTAACAACAAAAATATCTGCAGATGTTTCCCAATCTTCCCTGTGGAGAAAAATCATCCAGTTGAGAACCACTGACTTGGATGTCATTATTATCTGCATGGTCGGAACCAAATCATAATTTTCCATGTTCAAGATTGAGGAAAGTTTAAGGAGAAATGAATGCCCATTGACTAATGCTCAGACCCAGAAGCAGTGTGTATCATCTGTCCACACTCATTGATGAGAACTCATTCATGTGTCTTCAACCAAATCTGTATATGCTGATGGGGAAGATTTAGTAGAGTACAAAAAAACTGATAAGTGAAAGACAGAAGGAATTACTGGAGCCATGTCTTGTGTATTCAAGAGAGAATGAGATCTAGTAAAGAAGTAGAGGGGTTGGCCTTAGATAGGAGCATGGGGGCATGAAACGTACAGGACAAAATTAAGAGAATGACTCTTGACACAGTTTGTAGAAGCTTTTTCCTACTATGTGTTATCTCCTCTATGAAAATGGAAAATAAATCATCAGATGAGAATTATGATGCATATGGAGAGCTGAGGGTTTTGGAAAATGGAAAAAAAAAAAAAAGTAAGTCTTCTAGGAAAGTGGAAGAATGAATGGACTTAGGAATGTTTAATAGGATGGCCTGAACATATTATTGACATGATATGCATGCAGGCTCAGTCTCGTCAAACTCTTTGGGACCCCACGGACTGTAGCCTGCCAGGCTCCTTTGTCCATGGAGTTCTCCGAGCAAGCATACTGGACTGGGTTGCCATTTTCTACTCCCGGGGATCTCCCCAGTCCAGCGATTGAGCCCGCATACCATGCGTCTCCTGTATTGGCAGGCAGGGTCTTTACCACTACGCCACCTGGGAAGCCGTGGAGGGTTCCCTCTAATGTCTGTGACCATGAATTTAAAGTGAGACCCACTTGTATGTTTTTCCAGCTGAGCCTTATGCTTCAGGACAGGAATAGGCAGCATGTTGGATTTACCTAGGGTTATAGTTTTGTCAAGGGAGTACAACAAAGTGAGAAAAGGGTAAGGTAGTCAAGAGGGCGAATGACCATGGAATTTAAACGGTTCAAAGAAGGAAAAGAGGAAAGCAAAACAGGAACAATGAAAAGATGATAGAACTGGAAATCCCGGTAAGGTTGAAGAGCTGCTGGTGGTGGGGTAATAGAGGGAGTGCTCTAGAAAGGATGAAAGCTGGTAGTCAGCTAGTTGAATGCAGGTAACTGAGGGGGCCTGCAGTTACTGGCAGTGACGACGTCTGAGAATGACCACGGGAACTGGTGGCTGCACTAAGGTAAAGACACAGCCTAAAAGAACAGAGCTCAAGGAACTGGGATCCAGGGCGAAAGAGTCTTCTGCATGAACATTTAAACTGCTACATTAAGAAATTAGTCAGAGAGTGACAATAAGCCAGTGATCCAAGAAACTGAGAATACTGCAGTCGCAGGTAGGTCACAATAGTTGAGCATGTAACCGACGACGTGAGTTTCAGGAAGAGAAGACAGGAAGGCAAGTGCCCTGGAAGAGAATAATAGGGAGGAGGACACCCGCCCTTCTCCAAGTCCAATAGTAAGAGGACCAAGGAAAGGAAAAAGTAAAAGGGTTTCTGGGCTGGCAGTATCCTCAGAGGACAGCCAGGTTTCTGTCAGAGCAAGAAAGGAAAAGAAATTTCAGAAAATAAAGTGAGAATGCAGTGGAAAGATTTCAGGAGTTGTGGTAAGTGAGAGCTAGGGACCAAATATGAAATGTGCCACACCTTATGAAAAGGAGAATGCAGGAAATGAAGGGGCACATGGGCACCTGTCCTCAGCAAGGATAAAGAGCATCTTGTTAGATACGTTCCAGTGCATTCAAGTCAAAAGTGGAAGGGCAGATAAGAAGGTTAAGTAACAAATTAGTGTATCAATTCATGTCTAAGTTTCCTAAGTCTTATTTATTTGGATGCTTCATATTGATCTATAAATTAATTGTCCTCAGTTTTTGTTTAACGAGTCATCTGATCCCCAGATAGTGGCTATTCCGGTTGCTGTTTCGCCTATCACAAGAATTCTGTGGGTTAGCAATTCCAATATGGCTTGGCTGGACATCAGCTGAGGTTACCTAGTGATGATACTCAACTGACAGATGGGTGGATTTGCTAACTGACTGGAGCTTTGGTGGGATGGTTAGAAGGTCATCTGGGACTGTCAACTGGAGCATCTATACATGGCCTTGCAGGACAGCAATCTCAGGGTGGTGGGATTTCTTATATGGCAACTGGCTTCCTCTAAAGCAAGCATCCTAAGAGAATCGAGTGGAAGCAGCATAGCTTTTNACAAAAATATCTGCAGATGTTTCCCAATCTTCCCTGTGGAGAAAAATCATCCAGTTGAGAACCACTGACTTGGATGTCATTATTATCTGCATGGTCAGAGCCAAATCATAATTTTCCATGTTCAAGATTGAGAAAAGTTTAAGGAGAAATGAATGCCCATTGACTAATGCTCAGACCCAGAAGCAGTGTGTATCATCTGTCCACACTCATTGATGAGAACTCATTCATGTGTCTTCAACCAAATCTGTATATGCTGATGGGGAAGATTTAGTAGAGTACAAAAAAACTGATAAGTGAAAGACAGAAGGAATTACTGGAGCCATGTCTTGTGTATTCAAGAGAATGAGATCTAGTAAAGAAGTAGAGGGGTTGGCCTTAGATAGGAGCATGGGGGCATGAAACGTACAGGACAGAATTAAGAGAATGACTCTTGACACAGAGTTTGTAGAAGCTTTTTCCTACTATGTGTTATCTCCTCTATGAAAATGGAAAATAAATCATCAGATGAGAATTATGATGCATATGGAGAGTTGTAGGTTTTGGAAAATGGAAAAAAAAAAAAAGAGTAAGTCTTCTGGGAAAGTGGGAGAATGAATGGACTTAGGAATGTTTAATAGGATGGCCTGAACATATTAATGACATGACATGCATGCAGGCTCAGTCTTGTCAAACTCTTTGGGACCCCACGGACTATAGCCTGCCAGGCTCCTTTGTCCATGGAATTCTCCAGGCAAGCATACTGGACTGGGTTGCCATTTTCTACTCCCGGGGATCTCCCCAGTCCAGCGACTGAGCCCGCATACCATGCGTCTCCTGTACTGGCAGGCAGGGTCTTTACCACTACGCCACCTGGGAAGCCGTGGAGGGTTCCCCCTAATGTCTGTGACCATGAATTTAAAGTGAGACCCACTTGTATGTTTTTCCAGCTGAGCCTTATGCTTCAGGACAGGAATAGGCAGCATGTTGGATTTACCTAGGGTTATAGTTTTGTCAAGGGAGTACAACAAAGTGAGAAAAGGGTAAGGTAGTCAAGAGGGCGAATGACCATGGAATTTAAACGGTTCAAAGAAGGAAAAGAGGAAAGCAAAACAGAGAGGAACAATGAAAAGATGATAGAACTGGAAATCCCGGTAAGGTTGAAGAGCTGCTGGTGGTGGGGTAATAGAGGGAGTGCTCTAGAAAGGATGAAAGCTGGTAGTCAGCTAGTTGAATGCAGGTAACTGAGGGGGCCTGCAGTTACTGGCAGTGACGACGTCTGAGAATGACCACGGGAACTGGTGGCTGCACTAAGGTAAAGACACAGCCTAAAAGAACAGAGCTCAAGGAACTGGGATCCAGGGCGAAAGAGTCTTCTGCATGAACATTTAAACTGCTACATTAAGAAATTAGTCAGAGAGTGACAATAAGCCAGTGATCCAAGAAACTGAGAATACTGCAGTCGCAGGTAGGTCACAATAGTTGAGCATGTAACCGACGACGTGAGTTTCAGGAAGAGAAGACAGGAAGGCAAGTGCCCTGGAAGAGAATAATAGGGAGGAGGACACCCGCCCTTCTCCAAGTCCAATAGTAAGAGGACCAAGGAAAGGAAAAAGTAAAAGGGTTTCTGGGCTGGCAGTATCCTCAGAGGACAGCCAGGTTTCTGTCAGAGCAAGAAAGGAAAAGAAATTTCAGAAAATAAAGTGAGAATGCAGTGGAAAGATTTCAGGAGTTGTGGTAAGTGAGAGCTAGGGACCAAATATGAAATGTGCCACACCTTATGAAAAGGAGGATGCAGGAAATGAAGGGGCACATGGGCACCTGTCCTCAGCAAGGATAAAGAGCATCTTGTTAGATACATTCCAGTGCATTCAAGTCAAAAGTGGAAGGGCAGATAAGAAGGTTAAGTAACAAATTAGTGTATCAATTCATGTCTAAGTTTCCTAAGTCTTATTTATTTGGATGCTTCATATTGATCTATAAATTAATTGTCCTTCTCAGTTTTTGTTTAACGAGTCATCTGATCCCCAAATAGTGGCTATTCCGGTTGCTGTTTCGCATATCACAAGAATTCTGTGGGTTAGCAATTCCAATATGGCTTGGCTGGACATCAGCTGAGGTTACCTAGTGATGATACTCAACTGACAGATGGGTGGATTTGCTAACTGACTGGAGCTTTGGTGGGATGGTTAGAAGGTCATCTGGGACTGTCAACTGGAGCATCTATACATGGCCTTGCAGGACAGCAATCTCAGGGTGGTGGGATTTCTTATATGGCAACTGGCTTCCTCTAAAGCAAGCATCCTAAGAGAATCGAGTGGAAGCAGCATAGCTTTTTCCGATTTAGCTTCAGGAGTCATGCAGTCACTTCCTCCACATGCTATTGATTACAAAAGAGTCCTAAGCCTAGCTCCGTTTCAGCAGGAGGGAAATTNGTGGTGGGATTTCTTATATGGCAACTGGCTTCCTCTAAAGCAAGCATCCTAAGAGAATCGAATGGAAGCAGCATAGCTTTTTCCGATTTAGCTTCAGGAGTCATGCAGTCACTTCCTCCACATGCTATTGATTACAAAAGAGTCCTAAGCCTACCTCCGTTTCAGCAGGAGGGAAATTGGAGTCTACCCCTTGAAGGGGAAATGGCAAGGTCATATTTCTAAGGAATGTGCAGAGTGAGAGGTATCATTGTGGCCGTCTTTGACCAATTTTCTCTGCCTTGGTAACACAAGTGATACATAACAGCTGTGTTTATATAACATTATATCCCACACAGTTGATACAGGTAAGAGTTGTTGTATTATGTTAATCCCTTAGCATGTCCAGTTCTTTGCGACCCCATGGATTGTAGCCCAAGAAGCTCCTCTGTCCAAGGGATTCTCCAAGCAAGAAAACTGGAGTGGGTTGCCATTCTCTTCTCCAGGAGATCTTTGTAACCCAGAGATCAAACCTGGGTCTCCTGCATTACAGGTGGTTTCTTTACTATCTGAGACACCAGATACCCCTGAAAAGGGATTTCCAGGTTCAAACTTGACAGATTTGGAGATAAAACATTAAATGTATACATCTTTTTTCTTTAGGAGAGTTTAGAAGATCCACAATGGAAAGTTTATATCACACCTCAGAGTTTTCGGAAGAGGAATCCAGCCGGTATGATAAATCAAGTTAAACTTTCTATGAAGTAGCCACATTATACAAGATACTAAATATTAATACAATGTAATTCTCCAAACACACAGAAAAAGTAACTTCATCTAACACTTGATAAGTCATAGATATTACTGAAACACCATTTTTTAAAAAAAATCACAAATGTACTTTACATAAGGTTAAGCACTTTTAATCTTTTCAACTATGTCTAAAAATTACAGAATACAAAATGCAGTCAATCCTTGAACAACATGAGGGTTGGGTGCTAACCCTCCTCCACACAGTGGAAAGTATCCATATAACCTATAGTCAGCCCTTTATATCCTTGTTTCCTCCATATCCTCAGCTCTGCGTCTTCAGATTCAACCAGCCACCAATTGTGCAGTACTGCAGTATTTACTGTTGAAAAAGTCTGCATATAAGTGGACTCCCAAAGTTCAAACTCATGTTGTTCAAAGTCAGTTGTAATGTGGCAAGTGTGTGTGTGTGTTTAACTTTCTAGCCCAATATAAAATTTCATAATTTATTTCAGATTTTCAGGTAATCAAAAAAAATGACACTTAAAACCAGCTTTTGATTCAGCAACAAAGGAAGAAGAAATGTATCGTACCACCTCAGTCTTCAATACCTGTTACAGGAGTATGCTACAAGTAATACAGATAGAGTTATAATAAAGATAGGGTTGTAACAAAACTATGACTATGTTTTCATTGGAATTTGTATTACAATTTACTACCAATTTAGTCTAAAACGTTTAAATTCTTGAAAAATAAATTTATCTCAAATGCTTAGTAACACCAATAATTATCCATAAGCTAAACTGTAAAATTTTCCTCTTACCCATTAATCTACAAGAAATAGTGCTACTTTAGAATTGAAATTTGGTTGCGTCTAATGAGAAAATCATTTTAAGCTTAAGGAAATCTATGCTGAATAAAGGTGGGTAAAGATTTTTTTAAATTCCAGAGAATGTTTTTAATATACGTAAAAGGATTGTAAGCAATAGAGACTACCATATTGATAACTACTGCTCCAACAGTTTGCTTTACCTGGGAAAGTGAGAATAATTTTACTTTTTATACATAATTGGTTAAAATTTTTCCACACACATGACTCTACATTGTGTATAGTATGTTTTATTGTTTTAACAATAAAAACTATTAAAGACCAAAATGATTCTGTTACCATAAAGTGTTTCCTTAAGCATTTTCTTTACAAATACACCAGCTGATCTGACTGTTTAAAAAGATTGACTACGAGAAAACTTTTATTTGCTTTATAAAAACAATTCTAGCTTTGAAGTTCTAAATCCACATAACAGATGCTTATTTTTCCCTTCTAAAACCACTTCTGTAATAGCAGCCTTTTGCTGGAGTGTCTTCTTAAACTAGTTTTAACATCCTTTAAAAAGATGTTCGGATTCCTTTCGAGAGACAAGGGCCAGACTACACACCGCCCATCGCCAACTACCAGCCCCCAGAAGGCAGGTACCAAGACATCACCAAGGTGTATACACAGGTGGAGTTCAAGACGTAGAGATGCGGGTAGCCAGCCTCGGGACACACCGCCCGGCAGAGCCCGCCCCGCTGGGCTCCGGCCTGCTGCTGACTGGTCAAGCCTGCTGTGAATAAATGTGTTGAACCTCAAAAAAAAAAAAAAAAAAAGATGTTTGGAAAGTTTTGTGGGAATATTTTTAATCCCCACATTTTTGAAAACACTTCAGGACATTAGATGTATGAACCATAAGCCTGTCGGGAAGGTCAGTAGAAACTAGAATTTACGATCAAATGCTAAACAGCCACACTCCTCTCCCTTCTGATAGACTGAATCAAAAGGTTTCTGTGGTGGTTTCTCCTTAAATTTCAATTTGAGTCATTTTGATTTGTGAACCTGAAAACAAAATGAAGCTCTTATGATGTCAGATGCAAATCACAGTCACATCAAATGCTAGTTCTCACCTATAAAAAGCCCTTCCGTAAATAACGCTGCGAGGACCACTCACTGAGAAGGCGTAAGTATTTACAATGGTCTCTAATTCCTTTTTTACCAAAACGACAGCACCTAAAATACAGCGTTCCATAATGTACCACAATTACTTGAGCTTTCAGGTTCTTCTTTGAAAAACTGGTACAATATCATCGTGCCTTTTCAACTTTTCATACTTTCTCTTAAGAATCCCTGAAAGTGGATTAAAAAAAAAAATGTATCCCAGGTTACAATAAACAAGTATTTTTGCGCTCCCAGATTTTCAGTTCAGCTCAGTCGCTCAGCCATGTCCGACTCTTTGAGACCCCGTGAATCGCAGCACACCAGGCCTCCCTGTCCATCACCAACTCCTAGAGTTCACTAGGACTCACGCCCATCGAGTCAGTGATGCCATCCAGCCATCTCATCCTCTGTCATCCCCTTCTTCTGCCCTCAATCTTTCCCAGCATCAGGGTCTTTTCAAATGAGTCAGTTCCTCGCATCAGGTGGCCAAAGTATTGGAGTTTCAGCTTCAACGTCAGTCCTTCCAATGAACACCCAGGACCAATCTCCTTTAGAATGGACTAGTTGGATCTCCTTGCAGTCCAAGGGACTCTCAAGAGTCTTCTCCAACACCACAGTTCTAAAGCATCAATTCTTCAGCGCTCAGCCTTCTTCACAGTCCAAGTCTCACATCCATACATGACCACAGGAAAAACCATAGCCTTGACATTTTAGGTAAACATTGATAATATCCTGGGGTAGATACGCACTGATCTAATTTTTAAAAGGACTGTTTATGTTTATACTCTGCCTTTATTTCTTCCCTTCTAGGGACCTTCCTTTCCTTCATAGGGCAGTGATAGCATCTGCACAGGAATGATAGTATATAAAGAAATGTAGAAGACATTTCTGGTTAACTTTCAAGAATCTCCTTTAAAGGTGAAATATAGGGAGTCTTTAGAAAAAGAAACAACCATAACTTCCATTAAGTTCAAAAGTTTTAAATGCCTTCTTTCCGAAGTTACTTTACCCAGATATTTTTAAGGAATGTATTGTATTAACATTATTACTAATTGATAATCTCTTCTCCCCCTGCCCCCTACATACATACCACAGAAATTATAAACAGTGACCTGGAGAATAATGTGGTCATGTGATTATTTGGAGATTCTTATTTTGTAAAAAAAGAAAGAAAGAAAGAAAATGACCCGAATTGACTGAAATCAAATAAAGAAAAAGATTCAAATGCTCTAGACTTAGTTTATATATTACTAAAAGTTGATTTTGTTTCCAAACATCTTGCTTTTGTTTCTAACTTCTCAAGTTCTGTCTGACATAACAGTTCATAAAATCATACCCATAAACAATGAAATTGTAACTGATTATATTGTTATTGTCTCCAAATTTTTGAATGTATATATAATAACTTTACATTTTATATAGCTGTAATTATATGTATATATAAATATGAATTGTATCAGTATTAAAAAAAGTTTTTCATCATTATTTGCTTAGACAATAAAGAATTTACCAGGGTGAATAACTTTGGTGTCAGAAAACAATTAGCTTGTCACCGTTTGTAATCCATGAACTCTAAAACATGTTCAGAACCCACAAGTGGTCAAAGAAATACAAATTAAAGCAGCAGCGTAATCCTAACATTTTATCTACCATATGGTCAATATTCTAAAAGAATAAAAAATAACCAGTGTTACAATGGTAGGTAAAACAAAGCAGTAGAAGTATAAGTTGTGAAAAATAAAAATTTTTTTAAATCTCAGAGCAAATTGACAGCATGTACCAAAAGCCTTTAAACATTTTTTGACCCTGAAATTTCACCTCTAAGAATTTGTCTCAGGAAATAATTAGACAAATGAGAAATATTGAAGATGCAAAGCTATTTAGTGAAGTTCCTTTTGCAGGCTAGTATATGAATAAACAAAACCTATTAATAGATTCAACATAAATACCCAATAATAAGTAATTAGTCAAATAATTTATAGCAGTATTAATACCTTCATGGGCTTCCCTGATGGCTCAGTGGTAAAACATTTGCCTGCCAATGCAGGTGATGCCAGTTCGATCCTTGGGTCTCCCCTGGAGAAGGAAATGACAACCCATTCCAGTATTCTTGTTAAAATCCCCATGGACAGAGAAACCTGGCAGGCTACAGTCCATGGGGTCACAAAAGAGTCAGACTCGACTTAGCAATTAAGCAACAACAACAGTAATATCTTTCATATTAGGCATATTAGTTTTCTATTGCTGCTACAACAAATTACCACAAATTTAGTATTTATATTTATATTTATATTACTGACTATGGATAGAAGCAATTCCTGAAAGATATACCACTGAATGTTAATAGTTACTTATAAAAGCTAGAGTTACAAGTGATAGAATTTTTTTTTTCATTTTCTGTATTTAAATCCTTGAGCATGTATTGTTGGCATATTAATACATAAATATAAAACAAAACAATTTCTCTACTTTTTCTTCTGTGACCTTGGGAGAAAAATTCCCTCATTTTTGACCCCCTTTATTTTTAAGATTTATTTATTTGCTTTTGGTTGCGCTGGGTCTTCAGTGCTGCACACAGGCTTTCTCTGGTTGTGGCTAGCAGGGTCTACTTTCCGTTGGGGAGCATAGGCTTCTCACTGCAGTGGCTTCCCTTGTTGCAGAACACAGGCCATTAGAAGAGTGGGCTTCAGCAGTTACAGCACGGGGGCTCAGTGACCGTGGCTCACAGGCTCCAGAGCACCGGGCTCAGTAGTTGTGGCACTCCAGGCTTAGTTGTTTCNGAGCATAGGCTTCTCACTGCAGTGGCTTCCCTTGTTGCAGAACACAGGCCATTAGAAGAGTGGGCTTCAGCAGTTACAGCACGGGGGCTCAGTGACCGTGGCTCACAGGCTCCAGAGCACCGGGCTCAGTAGTTGTGGCACTCCAGGCTTAGTTGTTTCCACGGCATGTGAGAGGCTTCTGGACCAGGAATTGAACCCATGACCCCTGCATTGGCAGGCAGATTCTCATCCACTAGACCACCAAGGAGGCCCCCGACCCCTGTTTCTTAATCAGAAAAATGAGCTACATGATATTTTTCTCATCCTTTCCAACTCTAAGATTTTCTGACTGTAAATCAGCCACTCAACTCAGGTTCGATTTAAACTTAGAAAAAAAGAAGGAAAAAGGGGGGAAATTTTAAGGACGGAAGGAAGCCATCAACTATATAAGAAATCCTCTTCATTTTACCAGTTTCACACACCGTAGAAAACTATATTGCTTTTTAAGGCAACATAATTCATTCAAGACTGAGGTTCCCAATGAAGTTGTCTATTCACCTTTGTTAATTGTCAAGATGCTCTTGATGTATTCTAGCTTTTAAACTACATGTCACAGCAGGATCCTCTATGATCCACCTCCCAGAATACTGGAAATAAAAGCAAAAATAAACAAATGGGATCTAATTAAAATTAAAAGCTTCTGCACAACAAAGGAAACTATAAACAAGGTGAAAAGACACCCTTCAGAATGGGAGAAAATAACAGCAAATGAAGCAACTGACAAACAACT
>SJYA01002348.1:456381-518938 GCA_006410615.1 Neotragus moschatus | reverse complement strand
ATAAATAAGTGATAAGCAAATTGTATCTCAATAAATCTGTTACTTTTGAAGTAAGAATAAAAATAATACGGGATAATGATAGCATCTATTTCACCTTCCTCTTGAGTTTTATCAAATTTAAAATGAGTTAATATGTATAAAGTACTTAAAGGAAAATATTTGACCCATTGTAAGTGCTATGGAACTGATAAATAAGAAAATTTCCTGTCAAGGTAAAAGTTTATGTTTTGATATATATTTTCACCCCTTCCAAACACATAGTATTAATGGAATAAATATAAAAATAATTTGAAATATATACAACCAATAAACTACTAGTATTTAGAATGTTATAAATCTACAAGATCAATAAGAAACAATATAACAGAAAAATGAGAAGAATATAAGAATAATCCATAGGCAAAGGACTTCAAATAGTCAATAAAATATGAAAATATCAACTTCACAGTTAATCAGGAAAATCATAGTAAAATAAGAAAACGCATTTTGTACTCACTCACTTTGACAAAAAAATAAAAAATTCTAATAACCTCAAGTGTTGATAAGGATATGGAGAAATAAACATTTTTAGAGAACAATCGGGCACTATCTAGTAGATCTGACACTATATTGGATAATAAAGCTAAAGGTACTTAGAATGTATGAACCAGAAATTCCATTTCTAAGCACATTCCCTAAAGAAATGAGACAAACTGAGAATTTTCACTGTATCTTTGTTTATGATAGTGAAAATTGAAAAATATCTATTAAAATGAGTATGGATTCACCATGGTATTGGTACGATAGAAGCCATATAGGGTGGTGGATAAATGAATAAATGAACTAGTATGTCTAGCAAGGACCAATCTCTAAAAACTAATTTTGTACAAAAAGAAATGTTTCAGAATAATTTGTACATTATATGTATACATATAGAACAATGTGTATATTTTAAAAAATTTATAACATGTTAAACAATGCTATATATTTTATACACTCATATACATGCACATAGCTACAAAACAAAAATAACTTGAAAATAATTAACAAATTCAGAATAGTGGTTATCTCTATGGAAGGAAGGAAGAAAAGAGATCATAGAGGGATACACAGAAGACAGCATCTGTATCTGTAATGCTATATTTCTTTAAAAATTCCTACCTGAATTAAGTACAGAGTGAGATAAAGATTTGATAAAGGTGACTGGTGGAAACAGGGATTATACGTATATTTTCCAAACGTGTCTGTATAACAATAAAAAAAGAAATAACAGGCCTAAGGTGGAGTCATCCCACAAGACAGCGAACTGAAACTCAACCGTAGTTTACCTCTCCCAGGATCTTGGCATTTAAAGGGACAGTCTGAAATTTCCTGATATGCACTAGTGAAGTAACCAGTGTAATAAAACCCTGCCCTTCCTTTTCCCCAAGAAGATGACCTGGCCTGAAACAAGTCCGTCTTTTCTTTTGCTAATAGTTTCTTTGCCCCACCCTCCTCCTGCTTATAAAAACCTCCCAATTTAGTAGAACTCTGTGAAGCACCCTCTGTGCACTAGATGGGATGCTGCTAGATTCATGAATTGCTGAATCAAGCCAAGTAGATTTTCAGATTTACTCAGTTAAATTTTGCTTTTTAACAGATTGGGTGGCAGTGACATGATCAACATCTGGGGACAATGAGAAACACAGGTGTGGCAGCCAGAGAACGCTTTTGAGTTCTCTGTCTGACATCATTTCCAAGGGGCCCTTTGCTGAGTTCCTCTTGTTTTGAGCTCTGCTCTTCTTGCATTCAAGTTCC
Source organism: Neotragus moschatus (assembly GCA_006410615.1). Lineage (NCBI taxonomy): Eukaryota > Metazoa > Chordata > Mammalia > Artiodactyla > Bovidae > Neotragus > Neotragus moschatus. Next base: position 517,162 of record SJYA01002348.1, on the reverse strand, counting down.
TGGTCTAATTGGTTTTCCTTTACTGGACAGGTCAACTTGAACTGCTACATGATTCAGCCTGGAGCCCAGTTGAACTGGCAGACAATTCTGCCTAGACCCAAGCCCCTAGCCTTTCAGACTGAAATCCCCAGGTTTTTGAGTGGATAACACAGCTCAGATTCCACCTTGGGAGCGGTCAGTGGTTTAGTCCACAATACTCCATTTCACTGGGAACTTGGTGGCAGCTGCAGTTCTCCCTTTTGTTTTGAATCAGTCCACAGTTACCGGTCCTTGGGGTTTACTGGTTCAGTCCTTTCCCATGTCCAAACTCCCACAGGAAATGGTAGTGGTACATGAACGATTTCTTTTGGCCAGCATGCAGTAACATTTCTTGGTTCTTTCCAATATAATCACGTGTTCATTTGTCTTGTTCCGTGTAGACAAAGGCAAACTGATAATGGGAACCGTTGTATTCAAAGAGTTAGGCACTGCAACTTTTGGAAGCCACTTGTCTGGAACAGTGATATCAAAAGCTGTGGATGTCTACAAAGATGGACAAGTTTTACTCCAATTAGACAAGATCACTCATTTAAAGGGAGTTTCCCAGGTGGCTCAAGTGGTTAAAAAAAAAGTCCTCCTGCCAGTGCAAGAGCTGTGGGTTGGGAAGATCCCCTGGAGTAAGAAATGGCAACCCACTCCAGTATTCTTGCCTGGAAAATTCCATGGGCAGAGGAACCTGGTGGGCTACAGTCTATGGGGTCTCAAAGAGTAGGATACAACTTAGGGTTGAGCACACACATTTTTTTAAAATGCGCTTGATTTTCCATTTCTTCCTAGATCAGTTTTGGAAGGTTATGCTTTTCTAAGGATTCATCCATTTTTTCCAAATTGTCCATTTTATTGGCATATAGTTGCTGATAGAGAAAGCGATTGTACCCCACTCCAGTACTCTTGCCTGGAAAATCCCATGGGCGGAGGAGCCTGGTAGGCTGCAGTCCATGGGGTCGCGAAGAGTCGGACACGACTGAGCGACTTCACTTTCACTTTTCACTTTCATGCATTGGAGAAGGAAATGGCAACCCACTCCAGTGTTCTTGTCTGGAGACTCCCAGCAATGGCAGAGCCTGATGGGCTGCCATCTATTGGGTCGCACAGAGTCGGACACGACTGAAGCGACTTAGCAGCAGCAGCAGCAGTTGCTGATAGTAGTCTCTTATGATCCTTTGTATTTCTGTGTTGTCTGTTGCAATTTCTCCATTTTTGTTTCAAATTTTATTGATTTGATTCTTCTCCCCTTTTCTTCTTGATGAGTCTCTGAGGGAGAAGGCGAGGGTGGGATGATTTGAGAGAATATTACTGAAACATGTATATTTCCATATGTGAAACAGATTACCAGTCCAAGTTCAATGCAGGAAACAGGGCACTCAAAGCTGGGGCACTGAGACATCCCAGAGGGATGGGATGGGGAGGGAGGTCAGAGAGGGGTTCGGGACGAGGGGACACATGTACACCCAGGGCTGATTTATGTCGATGTATGGCAAAAACCACCACAATACTGTAACATAATTAACCTCTAATTAAAATAAATAATTTTAGAAAAATAAAAAATGCACTGAAAAACAGGGGATCCCAAGCTGAACAAATAGAATGGGATGCCTATTTTAATTGGTACATAGAAACTTATAAAAGACTAATGAAAAATTAAAGAGGCAAAAGTCACCTAGGCAACTCCTAGTTCTCACCCATGACATCTCCAAAGTTTCATCATCAGAACACTTACCCAGAAACCAATGTTGCAGTTGTAATTTCCTGGGGTATTGGAAAAGAAATTGTTCTCAAAGGTCACGTGCAAATTCTTCAGTGCCCTCTTGCTGCTGCTGCTAAGTCACTTCAGTGGTGTCCGACTCTCTGCGACCCCAAATACGGCAGCCTACCAGACTCCCCCGTCCCCGAGACTTTCCAGGCAAGAACACTGGAGTGGGCTCCCATCTCCTTCTCCAATGCAAGAAAGTGAAAACTGAAAGTGAAGTCGCTCAGTTGTATCCAACTCTTAGCGACCCCATGGACTGCAGCCTACCAGGCTCCTCCATCCATAGGATTTTCCAGGCAAGAGTACTGGAGTGGGGTGCCATTGCCTTCTCCTTACCTACCCTTTGAGGAAATCCTCTTCCTACCCCTCCCAAAGTTGCTAGGACTCATGGATCTTTCTGGTAAAACTGTTCGCTTATTCTCTTAAACAGCCAAAGAAAACTAAAAATTAATGAGGTTGTTTAATACTGCCAGAAATATTTACTGCTTGTCCTAGCCAAAACCTGACAAGATATTTGAAAGGGTTTAATAACTTATGATCTGAAATTTGGCCAGATTGGAAGCTGATAATCAGAGCCTGATAGGAAAATTTTTTCAGGCAGGCCCTGTCTTCCAAACTAAAATAAACTATATCCCCAGAGGGAAATAAGCAAATTGGAGAAAATGTAGTTGGAAGGGTAAGTCAACCTCTTTATCATCCAGGCTGCAGTCCTGTTCTTTGGGGAATTGGAAACAACTGTCTTTCTCTTGCAAATTTCTGCTGCAGGGCCACAGGTGTGGCTCCAAAAGTTCAAAGCTCACCTCCCTTTTTTTAAACCAATTTCCCAAGCTTCACCTATTCCCTTTCAAAATGCTGGAAAAAAAAAAAAAGGGACATCCTTAATGTTTTTCCTAGATTTAATGAAATCTTCTCCGACGCTACCAATGATTTGGTAAGATATATTTTGGGGAACAAAGATGAAACAGTTACTTTTTCTCCCTTTCCAATCCCTCCAGAATTCAGAAACTTGAACATTCTTATTACTAACAAATCAGTCTTAAAAAGAACTTGTATGGTAAATTACTATTCTAGCTGCACTTATATAAATGATCAGGCCAAGTTTCATACAAATAAATTAGTTTTACTATGATTACCTTTGGTAAAAATGAGGCTAACTGGAGAGGGAAAAATTATAATTGCACTTCTTTGGATATTAGAATCTAGTCCTGTTAATTGTCTTTGAAATTTTATTATATCCCTGTAAACTGAGGTGCTCAGTCACTAAGTCGTGTCCGATTCTTTGCCACACCAGGAAGTACTCAAGAAGTTTAGTTTTGCTACCCCAGAATTGTAATTCTATTTCGGTCTTTCTTCAACAGCCAGACTCCCTCAAGATCTTATTTATCTATTTTACACTATGTGTCAGATATACTATGTGTCAGTTAAAAATACCCATATTTAATGATAAGCATTTTTAAAATAACTATTTTGTATCACTAAGATTAGGCTACATAATACAACAATAAGAAATCACCCCAAATTTCAATGGCTCACGACAAAGTAGGTTTCTCCCTTGTATTATGTATTGACTTTGGGTGTGGTTCTACTTCATAATCTCTTTACTGCGGGATCCAGGTTGAGGAATCCCCAATCTGAGAAAAAATTATCCTCGTGACAAAGAGAAAAGACAGCATGGTGGACATACAGGATGACTCAAAAATCGCTGCTTACCAGTTCTGTATAGCACATCCACTCACATTTCACAGGCCCTCCTTCTGCACCTGGGCCATGGAGAGGCCAGAAATCCAGACCTTTCAGATCAAGGCCCGCTGTCCTCATTGATCAGAACGAAGCCCAATTCTGATTTTATTTTATTCAAATCTATATTTCTTCCTTCCACGAGCTAGCCCAAAGCTCACTACTTTCTTTAGGCACATCGCCTCCTACTCCAGCGTGTTTGGAATACGCCTTAATGTGTGTGCCCTTGACAAATATAAAGTGTGGTTGGGTGAATGTTCATGTCCCCAGTGAACAGAGACATCGTGCCAGATGATGTGTCCACTGCACGATAGCTTTCCATTCCCCTAGGATTAAACCTTCACGCTGCTTCCAATTTCCTATCCTACAATCTTCGATGAGTACCCTTGTACAAATCCCTCCAGGACTCCATGGAAAGGTCTGGAAGGTATGCTGCAGAGCAGGGGTACTGGCTGAAGGCCACGCAGGTAATATTGCAGAGGGCTGTCCGCAGGTTCTCCCGGGCCAGTTACCCTCCCGTAGTAGTGTCCTGGAGCCAGTTAACACAGGTTTGCAAGTGCTAGTTATTAAATTTTTAAGAATTGTACAAGCTTGTCATTAAACACAGCCATTATTAAAAATTAAACTTCATTCTGTTGTATTCATTTTACTACTTCACCTTTTATAATGTATTTTACCTCATTTCACTGTAACCCAGCCTCTAGGTGTTATTTACATCTATTATAACTGAATGACGGAATTGCTATATAACATTGTACTACTGACATCTCTTCCCAATTCCACCTTCATTGAAGTCACAGGCAGCTTGGACTCAGCCACAGTGGAAGCACTTACACCATGTGCATACATGCTAAGTTGCTTCAGTCGTGTCCAACCCTGCAACCCTATGGACTCTAGCCTGCCAGGCTCCTCTGTCCATGAGATTCTCCAGGCAAGAATACTGGAGTGGGTTGCCATGCCCTCCTCAAGGAGATCTTCCTGACACCATAGCTATTGGCAAATGCTACAAATCAGGGCGTGATTGATTGCTTAAGATCTTTGCTCAAATATCACCTACTGAGACAGGCCTTTCCTCACACCTCTATTGTTAAGAATACACATGCATCTTCATCACAGTAACTACCTTCTTTATTCTTTATCTTCATAGAATACCCAGTTTATCTATGAAGTTACTTGTTCATTCTCTTTATTATCAGGGAATACTTATTTTAAATAATTAAATTACCATTTGTTAATTGTTAGTCAGGTCCAACTCTGCGACCCCAGGGACTGTAGCCTGCCAGGCTCCTCTGTCAATGGAATTCTCCAGGCAAGAATACTGGAGTGGATTGCCATTCCCTTCTCCAGAGGATCTTTCTGACCCAAGGATTGAACCCTGGTCTCCTGCACTGCAGGCAGATTCTTTACATTCTGAACCACCAGGGAAGCCTATTTGTTAATTAGCAAATGTTAAATTAATGTTTGTTAAGTAGAACACAGGATGCCAGATGACAAGCAGCAGCAGACCAGAAGCTAAATTAAAATAAAGAATCTCACTGCTCACAGGTCCTGGAGGAAGTACACAGGACATTTTGAGGAGCTTCACTGGAGGCCAGGGTGCAAGCAGAGAAAGGGATGGAATCTGGGGCACCAGCCTTTACAGTGTGCCCATGGGGTTTGAGGTTGTGCTTCAAGGTTTCCAGGCTAAGATCAGATTGGTCAATTCAAATCAGAAGAAGCAGCATTTCAGTCAGCTCCACAGGGGTCTTACCTAAGAAGCACAGAAAAAGAAAGGTCCTGGAAGGTCTTCGGAGGTCAGGAAGACTGTTTATCACAAGGGCTCTTGGGGAAGTCATATCACGAACTTAAAATTACTTCTGATTCTGTTATCTAGGGCATGCTCTTACATAAAGGGAATAGTGTCCATGTAAGGCTTTATTGACTATGCCAAAGCCTTTGACTGTGTGGATCACAATAAACTGTGGAAAATTCTGAAAGAGATGGCAATACCAGACCACCTAACCTGCCTCTTGAGAAATCTATATGTAGCTTAGGAAGCAACAGTTAGAACTGGACATGGAACAATAAACTGGTTCCAAATAGGAAAAGGAGTACGTCCAGGCTGTATATTGTCATCCTGCTTATGTAACTTATATGCAGAGTACATTATGAGAAACGCTGGGCTGGAAGAAGCACAAGCTGGAATCAAGATTGCTGGGAGAAATATCAATAACCTCAGATGACACCCCCTTTATGGCAGAAAGTGAAGAGGAACTAAAAAGCCTCTTGAGGAAAGTGAAAGAGGAGAGTGAAAAAGTTGGCTCAAAGCTCAACATTCAGAAAACGAAGATCATGGCATCTGGTCCCATCACTTCATGGGAAATAGATGGGGAAACAGTGGAAACAGTGTCAGACTTTATTTTGGGGGGCTCCAAAATCACTGCAGATGGTGACTGCAGCCATGAAATTAAAAGACACTTACTCCTTGGAAGAAAAGTTATGACCAACCTAGATAGCATATTCAAAAGCAGAGACATTACTTTGCCAACAAAGGTCTGTCTAGTCAAGGCTATGGTTTTTCCAGTGGAGATGTGTATAAGAGACAGCAGTGNATGACCAACCTAGATAGCATATTCAAAAGCAGAGACATTACTTTGTCAACAAAGGTCCATCTAGTCAAAGCTATAGTTTTTCCAGTGGTCATGTACGGATATGAAAGTTGGACTGTGAAGAAAGCTGAGCGCCGAAGAATTGATGCTTTTGAACTGTAGTGTTAGAGAAGACTGTAGTGTTGAGAGTCCCTTGGACTGCAAGGAGATCCAACCAGTCCATTCTGAAGGAAATCGGTCATGGGATTTCTTTGGAGGGAATGATGCTGAAGCTGAAACTCCAATACTTTGGCCACCTCATGCGAAGAGTTGACTCATTGGAAAAGACTCTGATGCTGGGAGGGATTGGGGGCAGGAGGAGAAAGGGACGACAGAGGATGAGATGGCTGGATGGCATCACAGACTCAATGGACTTGAGTTTGGGTAAACTCCAGGAGTTGGTGATGGACAGGGAGGCCTGGCAGGCTGCGATTCATGGGGTCGCAAAGAGTGAGCAACTGAACTGAACCCCCAAACAAGACAATCCCTTCCCTTTGTTGCTGTTAGCCAACTCTTGGAACCAAACCGACATGGATTCAAAAAACAAGTTCACAATTTACCAGTTAAGTAATGCCAGAGTTACTGAACAAAGCCTTAGTTTTCTTACCTGAAACAGAGCAATCTTTCTGAAAGGCTAGTGTAAGGATTAGAGGTAATATGTATAATGCATGTCAGCTAGTGTTGTTAATCATAATGTGACTGACACTTTCTTTGTAATGCTGCTGTTGTTGTAAATACAGTATGTCCACTACAAAATAATATAAAAAAAGTTCTCTTCTTCTGGCAAATCAGAGATGGGTGACCTCTAATACAAACCTGCTATTGCTGACCTGATCAAAGTAAAGATATTTAATTATTTAAAAATTTTTATTTTAATCGCTTAAATTTTTTTCAAACTGCTTAAAATGGGTCAGGGGCTTCACTTTGGAATGACAGAAATGTTTTCAACTAGTTAGGGTGAATGGTTGCTCAACATGTGAATAAACTATAAGCCACCAAATTGTTCACTTTAAAATGATTAACCTAAAAACAATAATTGTCAAAGGAGACAGTCTCCACACCTGGAGATCAAGAAACCTATTTCTCATCCTAACTCTGCCACCAGTGAGGTGTGTGATTTTGAACAAGCGCCTTAACCACATCTGTCAAAGAACAAAGCAAGACTAAAAAGATTCTTACAGGTTCCTCATAATATTAAGATGGTACACTTTATGTTCTTGGCAAACAAATTAAGTGAAAACTGCCTACAGTCAAAAAAATTATAATATATGCTTGCTGCTGCTAAGTCACTTCAGTCATGTCCGACTCTGTGTGACCCTATAGACAGTAGCCCACCAGGCTCCCCCATCCCTGGGTTTCTCCAGGCAAGAACACTGGAGTGGGTTGCCACTTCCTTCTCCATATGCTACATCTGCTAAATTAACTACCATATGTATAATATAAGCACCTCCTTTGGACTGAAAAATGTAAGTTATCCTAAACAGGAAAACTTTCTCATTTCAGGGTAATTGGGTCCTGTAGACTCCTATTCACTGGTAAGGAAGAACAGACTCTGTAAGAACAGTGTCAAAACCATATCCACTGACATTATGATCTAAGCACAAAGGAGAGATGACTAATGTGGTAAACTCAAGGTCACCATTCCAAACCAAGCTGGTGAAGTTTCAAGTTCTTAACTAACAAACTCAGTGATGCCTTTTTAATTCAACTATTTTAAAATGCACCAAGTATAAAATTATAAATATCATGCATCATTAGACAGTCTATAAATAAAAACTGTATACCTTAATCAACATTATTTTGCAAATAATTCTTTTTTCCTATAAATAACCTTGGTGTTAAAAACTCCTCCTGCGACAAGGCTCATGAAAATGATATAAATCTAAAAAGATTTTATTCTGTTTTTGAATTTGCCGGGAATAGAAGCTAAACCCTCTTGTTATCTTCTGGTATTTTGTTAAGTGTAGGTTGTTAAAGAATTGTTTTGGCAACTAACACCTTAACTACCATTAATTAGCATAGAAGGCTTGTCTTCCTCTCCTGTGCCTCTACATCCCAAGGGGAAAGAAAAAGAGCAGTATGGCCTGGTCCTGCAAATCTTTTCAGTCACAGCAATCTCAACAAAGTGATCAAGGTAACGAGTTGGGAACTCTTGTTTTCACTGCTAGGATATCCACAGCCAATGAATCAGCAGTGAAGGGACATTCAACAGGTAACATTTGTTTCAAGCTGCTAAAGTGCTTTACAACTTAGAGAAGCTTATCTAACAAACTTAGTGAGACAAGTGGAGCCACTCACAAATCAGAAGTCTGGATGACTTGAAGCTTCCCAAATCAATTACCAAGACTCAGACCTCAGGAACAGTTTCAGCAGCTGAATCACTTCTCTGTCATTAACTGGATCAAAATGAAGGCACAAAGCCACAGATGCACATCCTTTCTAAAGATTCCTGATTTTCTATCAGAGCAACAATCACCTATGATGTCACCACCACACTTGCAAACTGAATATCAAAACTAAACTAAAAGTGTCCCCTGATCCCATCTCTCCTGGGTTCCCTACTTCTCTTCAGGGCACCCCAGCCTGACCTGTCAACTACACTTGAAACCTTGTAGGCTTGGAGTTCAACCCTCACATCCAGCTACCAAGTTTCCTCAGTTCCAAGGCATCCTTTTTTATACCCATTTGCACTACCTTTATTACATTTTTCCTCAAACTGTTATAATGGCATTGTTAATCACTATATGTGTTCTGGCCCCTCTTTTCGCATAAAGTTGTCAAATTCATAAAGAAAGCTCTAATAATGTCATCCCTCCACTCCTGCTCAAATCAAAACCTTTCACTGAAGCCTCACTGTTGACAATAAAGTTTGAATTCCTCATTCTTACACTCAAGACCTCTATCAGTGACTCCAATATTCCACTCCAAACACAATCCTCCAATACCTTTCATATTCCCCTATCTTTAACTAATTGAACCACTTTGTTCTTTTCCACAGAAATCATTCTTATTTTGCCAGTGCCATCCCCTCCATATGGAATTCTCTCCCTTTATCTCATAATCTAATCCCAATTTTTACCTGTGACTCAGCACAGGTACCACATACCAGAAGTCTCTCCCTATTCCCCTTAGCAGAAATAATTTCTTGCTCTTTTAAATTCCTTAGCCATTTTATCTCTTAAGTACTTACTTTAAAAAATTTATCGATATCTCAAAATCATACCATCACCTCCCCTCATAGACTAAATTTTTGAAGGTCAGGTCAATGTTTTATCTTTGTATCCTCCAATGCAACTAGTACATAACAAGGACTCAAAATTATAATGAATAAATAATAAAGCCTATTAGCAGTCTCAAGAAAAGATATTCATGAAGAAAACAGAAATACATCATAAAAACTTAAAGGTACACCATATCCAAGGGAAAAACCAAAATCCCAACTATAGCATCCATTACAAAGTGACAGACTATAACTAATAAAAGAATAGTTCACTAAACAAACACTCAAGTGCTTACTTAGTGCTAGGCACTTCTCTAGATGCTTTAGAATCTAGAGAACACAAAAACAACATTAATTCTTGGTTTTATGGAGCTTATATATACAAATGAAGGGGAAAAGGCAATAAACAAAATAAGCGAGCGAAACATACCATAAGTTAAATGGTTTAAGTGGTATGGAGAAAAAGAAGGTGGGAAAGGGAGGACAGGGAGGGCCAGAAACAGACGAACTGCCATTTCAACTGCGCAGTAAGAGAAGGTCTCTGGTTTCCTAGGTGGCACAGAGGTAAAGAATCTGCCTCCCAAGACAGGAGACACAGGAGACAATCCCTGAGTTGGGAGTAGAAAATGGCAACCCACTCCAGTATTCTTGCCTGGAAAATTCCACAGAGAGAGGAGCCTGTGGAGCGGGCTATAGCCCTGGGCGTTGCAAAGAGTGAACACACACAAGCACACACACTAAGGCTCATGGAAAGGGGAGACAGGCACAAAGACCTGAAAAAGATGGAGCCACCCATATATCTGAGAAACGGTATTCTAGGCAGGGCAAATAGCAAACACAAAGGACAGGAGACAGGCATGTGCCTCTCACGTGAGAGGAACAAGAAGGCGACTGTGGCAAGAATGGAGTAAGCAAAAAGAAAAGTTCAAATGTCAGAGAGGAAAGGAGGGATCCAATCACTTAACAGCTTTAATAGAACCTGGCCTTTTACTCTCAGAAAAGATATGGAATCCCTGAGAGTTCTGACCAGAAGGAGACAAAAATGACTTAGCTTCTAGAAAGAATCATTCTTGCTAGAGTATTGCAAACAGACTATAAGAGGGCAGGAGTAAAAAGGGCCACTGTAGTAATTCAGAGGAGTTGATGTAGACTTAAACCAGTAGCACTGATGAAAACTGCTCAGAGTCTGGATACACTTTGAAGCATGGACTGGCAAGTTTTCCTGGGGAGTCAGATGTGTGAGAGAGAAAGAGAGGCAAGGATGACTCCAAGTTTTGGCCTGAGAAACTGGAAAGATGGAGGAAGCTGCTATTTACTAAAATAAAATGTGGAAGACCACGAAAGAGGCAGAGGAAATAGAGTTTGGTTAAGACAAGTTCAGTATGAGATGCCAACGAAATATCTAAGTGGAAGCGTCAAAGTACGCAGTAACCTGGAGTTTCAGATAAAATTTGGAACTTATTGGCATTAAAGCCATGAGGTTAAAAGAGATCACTAAGAGAGTGAGAATAAAGAGCAGAGATACCATGGGACAGTCCAATATTAAGAGGTAGGAGTGATAAGAAAGAACCAACAAAGGAGACAGAGAAGAAGCCAAGGAGGCAGAAGGAAACCAGCAGAGTGTGGTGTCCCAGAAAACAGAGCATAAAGAATTTGAAGGAAGGAGGCGTCTACTGCACCCAGTGCTGCTAACACGTCAAGTAAGAAACGCGGTGGTTTTGACAACAGCAGTGATGGAGCTGGAGGTTTCACTGTAGTAGGTTCAAGAGAGGACAGGAAAACTGAAGATGAGCAGAAACAACCTTTTCAAGAAGCTGAAAAATTGAGCTGTAGTTAGAAGAGACAGTGTGGTCAAGAAAAGGTCATTTTAGAAAAATAATAAATGAAATAATAGTGTATATATGCTGACTGGAATGAGCCAGTAGGAGAATAATGTCACTACAGGAAGAAAGGAAGAATGGATATGATTTCAACCGTTACAGAATTTCACCAGAAGAGTCAGATAGCTTGATGAAGAGGAAATTTTACTAGGTTAGTGGGCAGTAATTCCAGAATACTGTTACCCCTTGTGATACTTGAGAAGGGAGGAGGGCACCCCATAATTCTAATTCACATGCCACAGGAGGCTCAGAAGAGAGGTTGGGCCATTTACTGAGAATCTTCATGTTAAGCATTTTATATGTTATTTCATTTAAGTTCAAAATAACTTCATAAAGTATTATCTTTATGTTACAGATAAGGAACCAGAAGCTCAGAGAGTGCTAGTAATTTGATTAACACACAAAGCTGGTGAGTGGTGGAGCTATATTTCAAATTCAGCTTCTTCTGAGTATTAGATAAGGAATAATTGTTAATTTAGAGAGTTAAAATAGTTTGTGAGGTTCTTTTTAAGTTTCTGATCTGTTAGAAATACACACTGAAGTATTTATGGACAAAAACATATAATGTCTAAGATTTGCTGTAAATACTCCAGCAAAAACAATGACAAATAGTAACTGTGAATGAGGGATAGATGAAACAAGAGCAGCATCTTGCTGCTAATTGTTGAAGTTAGCTGATGGGTATATGGACATTCACTGTACTGTTCCTTTTTATGTACCTCTGAGAATGCCATGATAAAAAATAAAAATCCAGGACCTCTGAGTCAAACTGCTCATTACTTCAAAGCCTGTCCTTAATTTCTGCTCAATCTTCCCTTAAAAAAAAAAAAAAAAAAGCCATATGCTTCAGAGCTTACACTTTCTTATCTTCTTTAATTCTCACTATAATTCTGTAAATTAGGGGTTTTATTCCAATTTTATACATGAGAAAAGAGATCTACGACTAGTAAACAGCAGGAGCAGATCTCTGGGCCAAGTCTTTCTGTGTCAAAAACATTCTTCTACTACCCGATCCAGCAATTGAGCTTGCACAGGGTCATCTCTGTGCCCACCTGTAAGAAGAGTCCACCCAGGTCTAGCCTTTTCCCTCAGATTCACTGCTACTGCATCATCCTAGGACCCTGTGCTTCCTACGAAGGACAAGCATCACTCCAAGTGGACCTTAAAAAGACAGTAAAAGAGGCAGGTTTCAAATTTGCCCAGCCATCAACCTTCCTTGCAAAATGTGGGGACTACCATGAATTTGATATACAGCTTCATAAAGAGTGCTCTGAAAGTCTATCTTGGCTCTAGGGCCAACTCTTGGTTCCTCCATTTCTTTAAATGTAATACTCTGCTGTTCACTTACACAGCTATCACAGGGACCAAAGTCCAGGTATGTGAACCCTGAGCTCTAAAAATAAACAACACTACTAAACAATAATGCTGACCAATTTCAAAAGCCTATTTTGTATAACTCCACCTTCACCCCAAAGCTGGCTTATCAAAAAACATCATGGTTAATACTCATTTTTAAGATACTACCTTTTAAAAAGCCTCATCACTAGTATGGGTATCTGTTCTTCCACCCAAACCTTGGCATTATAAGCTTATTTACAGCTTACATCAAAACAACCAAAAATATGCATACCTATGGTGCCAAATGCTTATTTTCTCTAGCTGCTAACCTACACTACCAAAACTACACCTTTCCCCTCTAGTTCAACAGCTTCGCTAACTGAACCTGAGCTGTCCAGGGTTAAGAGCTACCCAGGATCCCATGGTTCCATTAGGTTAAAATGTAGATTGCCTAAGCTCTAGAAGCCTAACCACTGCATAATTAGATGCAATGTTTGAGATTTATCTGGAATTATAAACATCTTAAGAATGAACTGTCTTCATCTTAACTTTCAGAAACAAAACACTTCATCAGGTCACCACTACCCAGGTGTCTTAAAATATACTGATTTTCAGGCAGGCTGACTAAACATAGGTAACCACAGTTACAGGCTTCATTTCCACGTTTAGGGCCAGTCTATCTAGGGAAGGATCTCTTCTTTACTGAAAACAATATTATTGAGCTGTACTAAGAAATCTCAGGTCTGACACAAAGCATGCCTTTAAGCCACTTAAAGTCAACACGTGTTTGCTGACTTAAACGGACAAAACAGGTAAGCAACACAAAAAATAAAAATAAATCTAGGCAGTCTTTAGGACAATTACTTTCTGCTTTATGTTCATAGTATTAACTGTTAAATTCAACTCATAAACAAAATGCTGATCTAACCAACTGGATATTGTGTTTCCCAGCACTTGGAAAACTGCAAAGAACAGGAAAATCTGCAGGTGCAGGAAGAAACTCCATATTATCCATGACCCAGAAATGCCTTAGAATCTATCACACAACCTGCTACAGAATTCTCACTTTTCAAATGGAAATGAACCATGAAGTCACACAACGCAAAGCTGTGATTTTATTACTGATATAATCAACTGTACCCTTTCGAGTTGTGCTAAAGTCAACTAAAGAAAGCAGATGTTCTACATAGTGTTAATTATGTCAGAAGTTAAGAGAATTTGAATACCAAATAACTAAAATTTGAAGCTGCTTCATTCACTCTGCAACACACATATCGTTGAGATAGACATCGTAATTCTCAAAAATGATACACTTATAAGGCAGAAAACCAATACAACACTGTAAAGCAACTTTTCTCCAATTAAAAATAAACTTAAAACACCAATAGTGTTTTAAGAAAAACACCAATACAGTATACTAACACATACATATGGAATTTAGAAAGATGGTAACGATAACCCTGTGAGACAGCAAGAGACACAGATGTATAAAACAGTCTTTTGGACTCTGTGGGAGAGGGAGAGGGTGGGATGATTTGGGAGAATGGCATTGAAACATGTATAATATCATATGTGAAACGAATGGCCAGTCCAGGATCGATGCAGGATACAGGATGCTTGGGGCTGGTGCACTAGAATGACCCAGAGGGATAGTACGGGGAGGGAGGTGGGAGGGGGGTTCAGGATGGGGAACACGTGTACACCTGTGGCAGATTCATGTTGATGTATAGCAAAACCAATACAATACTGTAAAGTAATTACCTCCAAGTAAAATAAATAAATTATATTAAAAATAAACTTGAAAAAATGATACACTTAAAGGACCCTCAAGACAAGAAATAAAAAGCATGAAAGTGACAAATCAGGTCCTTCGGTCACCTTATTATTTAATGTATGACCTAAAAGTTAAAAGATTGCAACTCTTTCAGGCTCAAACCATTTAAGTATTCAGCTCACCATTAATCTGGTCTCAGTATTTTATTGCTTTCTATTTTAACTGACATAAATTTAACATACATCTCTCATAAACAGTTTTCTAAAATTAGACTGTGAAGTCTCTCATAATTACCTGTCAGAAACAGTTTTTCTACAGCTGAATAAATTTTTAAAAACAAGCAATTTTCCAATAAAAGGATCCATGCAAAACAAATGAAAACAGAAGAGCAGTAAGATGGGTAACGGTGTCCAAAATGCTATAAAAGGTAGTAAAAGACTAAGAATAGATCAGTTAGCATAGAAAGACTATTGTCAGGGCTTCACATATTACCAAGCTCAAGCAAATTAATGCCTAATAAAGCAACTTACTATTTACATTTTTGCAATGTCAATCAGGACCAAAATCTGGAGGGTTTTTTTTACAACTAATAAACCAACTAAAACATTTAAAAAGCATTTAAAAATTATTCCTCCACAAACAGAGCATAACCTGTCAATGGGCTTAGTAATGTCAAATAGATACGGTGATTATTTGGTAACTAAAACTTGGAAAAGGAAAAAGTATGCAATAAATCTGAAAAAGGAGGCTTAATGCCACTAGAAGCAATAGCTCCATTTTTCTGTTCAAGTCACCCAAAATTAATCAATTTTCTACAAAAAACCATAGGGAAATGTGTTACATGTATTATTTCTGATTTAGAAATTGAATTCTCTGAGACATGAAAAACATTCTGTCCCTGGAAATTCATACTTAGAACTCAGAATGTCTCTCACAAGTTTCTGCTCAGACTCAAGAATTCAAATCAGCACCAATACTTAGCTGCACAAATGAGCCGGGAAAAATGAGTAGACAGTAGAGCAAAGAATGAACAAACTTCAATTTGCAGATATCTCTAATATTCACAGAAGTTTCATCTCTATCCAAGTTTCTCACTACAAATTAACCCACCTAATGCCAAATTATTATTTGACCAGGCTAAAACGAAATAAAGAGTCAAAGAAATAACAGCTATTACCCCTACTTACATAGTGCTAACCTTCCTGAAAGGTTTAAACTTGTTTTATATAAACCATCTCAATTCTCCTGGGAGGTAGATAAAGAGTCAGGTTTCTGGAGGAGAAACAAGCACAAAGGGATTAAGTATCTTGTCCAGCAAGTCACCAGTGAAAATAAAACCAGACCCAATTATTTAGCCTACAAAGTCTAAACAACCTGCTTGCCTTGCTTCATAAACTTAGGATAATATTTTAAAGTGCCTACAAATTATCCCAAACCTTAGAACTTCACGGAACAATACATATAAACAGAACACTAAACCAGAATTGAATATTTTTAATAAAGAAGTACTGCTTGCTCCAAATCAATTAAATGAACCAACACAATGGACTTAAAAAATACAAAGAGAAAACAACAGTCAAATGGGAAAGAATTTTCAAAGGTCATTCTATTCATCTTATATCCTACTGCTCAAATTCTCTGCCAGGAAGCCAAAGGGGTCAAACATGTTCATTATAATTACATTATATACATGTATCAAATCTCAAAACACTGCTAAGAGTTTCAATAAAAGGCATTTATATTCTTAAAAACTTTGCCCTCCAAAAATAAAATCTTATAGCAATGTCTTTAGAGCATTATTTTGCTGCCTTCATGATACACTTCAAATTTGGATTTTAAAAATGATTGGTTTCCAGTTTATTTTTAAAATATTTATACTTACAGATAGAGATTACTTAAAATGTGGTGTTCTGTTCAGCCTCATTATGTTTAGGCAAGATTCCCACTTCCACTCAAACTTATTTGAACTCACAATGGCTGCATTATTCAAACTAACAATTTAGATACTTCCTAAATGGACAAAAGAAGAAAACTAATCAACCCAGAAAGCTTCCCAAGGTACCAAAGAGGACTTTTCATGTGAGATCATACTAGGTACCACATTAAACACTACCCGAAGGCCACAAAGCAATAACTGAAGTTACATCTGCAACATGATGAAATTATTTTTTTTGCAAAATCTGACAAGACTGANAATGGACAAAAGAAGAAAACTAATCAACCCAGAAAGCTTCCCAAGGTACCAAAGAGGACTTTTCATGTGAGATCATACTAGGTACCACATTAAACACTACCCGAAGGCCACAAAGCAATAACTGAAGTTACATCTGCAACATGATGAAATTATTTTTTTTGCAAAATCTGACAAGACTGAACCTTCAACTATCAAAAAGGAAATCGCTTTCCAAGATTCTAGAAAACACTGCTTACTGAGGCAGTTTCAAAGCAGTTTCCTTAATCCTTCCAAATCCCAAAGAATCTAACACAAGCCACAGAACACTGAACTAGACCTGCTGAAAAGTCTGTGTTCAAACACCTAAAGGTTATTTCGTATGTCCACATAACCCCCAAAGTCTTTCCTCAATAAAGCTAACACCACACTCCCCACCTCAAATTAAAATAAAAGAAAATCCAAAAGCCTCTATTATTAAATTTTACTTGAACTATTTGGGAGACAACCGAGGATCTGTTATCTCCACCTTGAAAGAGTCATAGAGCTCCATTCCTGCCACTTTTAGAAGCTGGGTGTATTTAATACATTACCTCTGTCTGCCTCTAGCACGGGACTAAGATATTACATCACTCAAATGCCTGAAAACTGCCCTATTACCCAGAAAGCACCAAAGTATCTGATACANCTTGAAAGAGTCATAGAGCTCCATTCCTGCCACTTTTAGAAGCTGGGTGTATTTAATACATTACCTCTGTCTGCCTCTAGCACGGGACTAAGATATTACATCACTCAAATGCCTGAAAACTGCCCTATTACCCAGAAAGCACCAAAGTATCTGATACATCACACCAAAGTATCCTTTTCTTCCTCTGATACACAGGCCTCAAACACGCTCGGCCCTGCTTTCTTGCAGAATCTTCACAAAGAAACCTGCCCTGAACCTGCTGTAGTCCTGCTTCTATTCACTCCAGGTGCGCTCCTCTTGACCCTGCGTGGCTCCTCTATTTGCCCACTCATCAGGCCAATGTGCTAGAATGATACTCCACCCAGTTCCTCCAACCTGGGAGTGTGTACTCAGTTCTCCCTTATCCCATCCCCATTCACTGGGTTCTGGAACTAAAATCAAGGCTTCCTGATCTCTCTGATCCTAGAAGCATGAACGTTCATATACGGTAAAGGGCTTAATGTCCTCCATTTTCCATTAACATCATTCCAGGATCCACACACACCTTCACACATTCTCCAGTTCCTCTAAGGCAATAGTTTAATCCTCTCCCTTTAGGGTTTTTTCTCCCCCTACACTCTGCCCTTCCACATACTTTCACTGACCCAAAACATGGTGGCTCCTTTAGTCTCTCAAGACCCAAAGTTTTCCAGGCTTTCCTCACACTTCAGCATCCACACCTTCCACACTCTTTCAAGCAACTAGTTTTCCTAATTCTCTCCAGCCTGAATAGTCATTTCCTGCTCTAAACCTGGTCATCCTACTTCCCCCACCACCACCCCAAACCCAACCTACCCTGTTCTAGTCACAGACATGCCTACACACATACCCACCTTACCCTTTCCTTACCCCACTACTGCTGGCACTAGGCATTTTTCAGCATCCTCTACCCCAAAATATTCTATCTTCCCCCTTTCCTTCCCTTTGTTCCCTCCTACCCACTTCTACCCTAGCCCCCAAACCCATGCCTCTCTCCCTCCCACACTATACACAGACCTGTATACTTCTTTGAACTTAACCCTACTGCACCCCTCTACTCATCTCCCTTCAGCACGCACCCTCCACCCCTTCTCTTTCCTTCTCCTCAACTTCCCTCCATACGTCCTGCCCTAGAAACACTTCCATCTGTCCTCACACCTCACCTGCCACTCCAAGAACATTTCCCTCAGCCCACACACACCTCTGGCCCTCCACACTGCACTTCACTGGTCCCCTCCAAAGTCTCCCCAACCGTTAAGTCCCCTCTCTTGATACTCCCTATCTTCATTCATACTTCCTCGAGAACACCCTCCGTTTCACTCACTCTGATCTCTACCAAATGCCCCAGCACCTCCTCTCCGACCCACCACCCTTCACTACCGTCAGAACTTCTCTCCCAAACCCCTCAAACTCAGGCCCTGCTCCAATCTCCCGCCCTCTACTCTTCTCCCCTGAGCGCCTCACCAGATCAGATACCTGCTTCTCCTCTCACATGCTCTTCCCTGGCAAGGCCCATCTGTCCAGCCTCAGCACCCTCCTGCCTCCTTCCTGGACAGACCCTGTCCTCACACCGCTCACCGGGTCTCCTGAAGCCTCTGGGCCTACCCTCCCGTTCCTCCTGCCTGAACACCCTCCATTTCCCTCCCCAACACTCCAGAGACCCTCCTTCCACCCACCCCCACAACCTCTTTCCACGCTCACCCTGCCACACTGCCCCAAGCCGGAGACCTTCTTCCACATTTCCCTTCACATTTCTGTCCACGGTCTTCCTGCTATCTGGCCCCACTCCGTGCCTCTCACACGCAGCCCAGGCCGGGACATCCGCCTCTTCCATGCCTCCCTCGATTCCTTCCANGATACCTCACCAAAGATAAACAGAAGGAAAATAAACATGAACAAGATGTTACACATCATTTGTCATCAGAAAAATGCAAATGAGATACTAATGTAACTACTTGGTCATTCTTGGCCAAAATCCAGAAAAATGACACTAAATGTCTGTGTGTAGGTGTGGAGCAACAGAAATTCTCGTATATTGTTGATGAGACTAGAAAATGGCACAGCCACTTTGGAAGAGACTTGGCTACTGCCTATAAAACTAAACATACTCTTTGTCATACCATCCAGCAATTACACCTCTTGGTAATTTACACAAAGGGGTTACAAACTTACGTCCACACAAAAACCTGCACAGAAGTATTTATAGTAGCTTTATTCATCACTACCAAAACTTGGAAGCAAGCATAATGTCCTTCAGTAGGTAAGTGGATAAATAAACCATGGCACATCCAGATAGTGGAATANCATCCAGCAATTACACCTCTTGGTAATTTACACAAAGGGGTTACAAACTTACGTCCACACAAAAACCTGCACAGAAGTATTTATAGTAGCTTTATTCATCACTACCAAAACTTGGAAGCAAGCATAATGTCCTTCAGTAGGTAAGTGGATAAATAAACCATGGCACATCCAGATAGTGGAATACTATTCGGTACTAAAAAGAAACGAACTATCAAGCCATGGAAAGACATGGAATAATAGTAAATGCATATTACTAAGGGAAAGAAGTCAATGTGGAAAGGTCATACGCTGCAAGAGTCCAAATGTGTGACATTCTGGAAAAGGGAAACCCATGGAAACAGCAAAAAGATCAGTGGTTGCCAGGGGTTAAGGGTGGGGAGAGGGATGAAAAGGCAGGGCATAGAAGATTCTTTAGGCAGTGAAAATACCCTGTGTGATATAATAATGGTGGATTGGCTTCATTATAAATGTGTACAAGCCCACAGAATATACAACACCAAGAATAACCCCTGATATAAACAAAAGACTTTGGGTGATAATGATGTGTCAATATAGGTTCATCCGTCGTAACAAATGTACTCCTCTGGTGAGGGATATTGACAACGGGGGTGGTTACCCATGTGAGTGGACACAGGGGTACCAAAACCTCTGTATCTTTCTCTCAATTTCCCTGCCAACCTAAAACTGCTCTAAAAAATAATATCTTTTAAGTTTTTTTAATTTTAAAAAACAGTGGAAGGATACACACAGATCTGAGTTATCAAGAAAACAGAGACATGAATGAAAGCTAGACTTGGAGATGTATACTTTCATGGATTTTAATTTTTGTTTCACAAAAGTTATGTACTAACTCATA
The DNA here is from genome assembly GCA_006410615.1 of Neotragus moschatus. Lineage (NCBI taxonomy): Eukaryota > Metazoa > Chordata > Mammalia > Artiodactyla > Bovidae > Neotragus > Neotragus moschatus. Next base: position 496,761 of record SJYA01002348.1, on the reverse strand, counting down.
GCAAAATAATAAATGCACAATAAAATCTTTTTATAAACAGATATAATAGAGCAAAATATTAACAATATTCATCTCTATGATTTTTTGTTAATTTACTTATTTTTTATTGTTTACTTATTTGTATTTTGTGAGTTTTCTGCAATAAGTATGTATTTTCTACAATAAATATGTATGTGATTTTCAGTAATTTCAAAAACTCATCATCCCACTTCCCTAAATTAATGGAAAATAATTTCAATAGCATCTCAGTATAAGCACTTTGAGCAACCTCAGAAATGTTTATAAACTCCCGGACTCCCAAAGTAAATTCGCTCTACCTGAGATCTACTGAAGACTCCATCATTGAAGAACACTCTTTACCAATTTTCAAAGAGCAAAGTGCTTATTATTTTCAAGCCACCAAATGCATTTTTAATTTTTTAAATTATTTTTATTTTTTACTTGAAGTATAGTTGTTTTACAGTACTGTGTTAGTTTCAGGTATACAGTACAGCTATTCAGATATATATATTCTTCTTCAGATTCTCTTCCTTATAAGTTATTACAAAATATTGAGTACAGTTCCCTGTGCTATCCAGTAGGTCCCTGTTGACTATCTGTTTTATATCTAGTTGTATATCTGTTAACCTCATCCTCCTAATTTATCCCTCACCCCTCCCCTGCCTCCCCTGTGATAACTGTACATTTGTCTTCTATAATGGTGCTTTGGAGATAAGTTCACATATCTTTTTTTAATGTTCCACATACAAGCGATCATTTTTCTAATTTGACACCAATCAATCTACTTTCTTTTACAGAAACCAAATTTACATAATATCTAGTTAGTGATACAAGTTACATTATATGTCCATTCACATTTATTTCTGTGTTTAAAGATAAACAGAAATACTTCATTTTCATAGATGCCCCTAAAATATGTTTGATCAACAGCCTCATCTTCCCACTTAAGTGCAGTTGGATTCTCTTCTAATACTTGTCCATTCATAAAGATGAAAAGTGTAAAACTATTGTATTAGAAATATTGATTTTAAGTTTAAAACTGTTGCGAATAAATTGCTTGTTTAAGAAAAGCCAGTGGGGAAACAGGGAGCTGGGGTGTTCTGCTAGAACATGGCATTCTCCTTATAATTTCTGTGGGAGATATTATGCAATCAAGCATAATTTCTGTCTCTGAAGCTCAGCTGCAAAGAACAAAAAAGTCTGTGGCACAGTATTGTCATAATCAATGTCTATCAACAACTTACATTCGTGGCACATACGTAATGCCAGCACATTCATTGTTCTCCATGCTCGCCCACTGAATTCACTGGCAAACAAACATTATGCCAGAGGAAGATCACAAAGTGATCTCAGGAAATGTCTAAAGAAAATGAAGGAGGACATTAATCAAATCCAATAAGCAATGATCCAGCTAGTCAATATTCTTCAGCAAACACTGCTCCAGCTACCTCAAAACTGGTCTGTTAGTGGGCAGGAATATTCTCCCATCAAGCATAAAAGCAACCTTTACCAGGGTGATCTGAGTTCTTCCTAGTACGTCCTTTAGTCAGGAGATAAACATTTGTCTCCAAAGGACTTCCTAGAACTCCATGCAGTATGGGTAGGAGAATGCTGAAAAGTACAGCCTCCTTTCAAAGAAAAACAAGTCATGCTGTGCAGGATTTTAAGTATAAGAATGATAATTCTTATGCTGGTGAACACCATTAATCCATTAAGTTTTCAGCAACTACTAAATACATTAATGTCCTTGTTAGATATTCCAGGCTTTCCTGGTGGCTCAGATGGTAAAGAATCCGCCTGCAATGCAGGAAACCTCGGTTCGATCCCTGAGTTCAATCCCTGGGTCAGGAAGATCCCTTAGAGAAGAGAATGGCTACCCACTCCAGTATTCTTGCCTGGAGAATTCCATGGACACAGGAGCCTGGCAGGCTACAGTCCATGGGGTCCCAAAGGGTTGGACACAACTGAACGACTAACACTCACTTGTTCGATATTCCACGTAGGTAAATGTTACTAATAACAGAAGCCCTTATTGCAAAGCAGTGTTTTTCCACTCTAAATATGTACAAAAAGTCCATTGCACCACAATATCATTTTTTTAAATAAAGAGTATTATAAAAGTAATCTCACTCTTTAAGTCTATTGGAGACGCATGTAAAGTCCTATGAGGCGAGGACTGAGAGGTGTAAGGCCGTCCATTCCTATACACTGCATGCCACTGATGGCAAGGCTGTGCTTCTCTGGTTTCTCTGTCAACTTTTTGCATTCCTCTTTTTTCTTGCTAACTGCAGTTAATTCAACTTCCTAACAGTACACGCTGCCTCTTTTCAAGCACTAGGTGAAGTTGGTAGTGCTCAACTTCTCTTACAGAACCCAATGTGCTCTGAGCAGGCCTTTGCGATTCAGAAGCTTTTATCAAGTACTTCTAGGCTTAAGAAGAAATATGTTAAAGTTTAAATCTGACTTCTGGAAAACAGGTGAATTCATTTAATATAATTCCAGAGTTATAGGACCTATTTCAACATCCTAACCTGCATCTTGTCACAAAAGATAACACTATATTTAAGTCAAAATTCTATGGCATAAAAAAACACAAATCCATAACACAACAAAACAAAATTCTACACATAATCTTCTCAAGGTTGTCACAAAATGATGAACTCAGTCAGGTTCCTAAAGCATATCCCTCAGAACACAGGTGATCAGAGCTGATTCAGTGAGAAGCAGTACTTAGAACCCAGCTCTGGGGCCTCTGCCCTGGGCACTCCCCACCACCCTCACTGCTCTTTCTTCCTCAGGACCAGGAGGGTAGATTTAGGATGAAAAACACATGCCAGCAAAACTTCCCCTGGCATGGAAAGAGAAGTGGGAAAGAGACTCAGAAGCAGAGAGCCAGGCAAGGCACCAAATGCCACGAAACCCAAAAATTCTAAATGAAAGTCTGCATTCCAGGTCGTTTTGCAGGTATGTCCCTCAAGGTAAGAGCATTGAACACATTTCAATAATTTGTTAGCTCAATGGATAGCTTTTGAGTATACAGGCATGTAATATTTAGCTGCTCATTTGTACTCTTGTTCCAGCAAGGCAAATAACCTATCCACTGTAAGTTCTACAAATTCAAAGAAAGCAGAGAAACATTTTACCTTGCTTATTACTATACTTCCAGGAGCAGACACAAAGTTGATGATGAAAAATGCGCCCCATGATGAGAAAAATGTTTGAGAAATGCTACCTTTGGCAGTTTCTTTTGGAGGATTGTGCATTTTAAAGGCTTTGAGAAACTACAGTTGTAAGCAAGCCCCTCCTACCTTTCCCTCTAGAGACCTTCTCACATCGACCTTATAGTAGAAGTCTTTTAGGAATGTTTCAAATCAATAATATATATCAACCAGCCCACACTGGGAGCAACTCAAGACACCTGAAATGGACATAATTTACCCTCAAATATGGTCCCAGATACAATTCAAACATTACAAAAACGAAGAAATATATTGGGCACTCTAAAGGAAATAAATATAAGATTTTTCATGAACAAACCAAGAATTTAATGAAGGCAAAAAACTAATATTTTACTGTAATTTTTCTTCCTGAGAATAGACAGTTTAGAGAGGAATGTAGAGAGAAAAAGTAACAAACTTATCACAATAAATTCAAGGTGAAGAATAAATGTCCTATAAACTTTTAATACTCATTTTAACACTTTGTTTATTCATCAAAGTGTATTTACTTCTGCTGTCACTAATCTGGATTCAAATGTTGACCAATTCAGCACTTTTAGTTTACTCATGGACATCAATTGTAATTAATACTAACACTGATAATGAGTAACACTTAGCATCAGAGGAAGGCAGAGTAGGAAATTTACACTATAGACTTTTAGTTTAAACTATAACTATAGGGAAAAAGAAGTGGGGATGTATACTAGGACTCTTTCAGAGACAAGTCAAAGATATCCTATTCAAACTAACTTAACCACATAAAAGGAGTTACTGGCTGATGTAACTAGGAAAGATACGGATGCCATTAATCTCAGAAATCATGGAATTAAGAAACTCAACTCATTCCATTCTCCTCTGTTCTTTTATTTCTCTTCCCCATCCCTTTCTCCCCTCTCCTCACATCTCCAAGTGACATCATCACAGTTTAGAAACCCCAAAGGACAGAATATCTCAACCTTCAATGTACAAAAACTCAAGGAATGAAGTCTCACTGGACTAGCTTGGGTCACATGTCCCATTAGATCAATTGCTACAACCTAGGAAGGTAGGCTGGGGCTTCCCTGGTGGCTCAGATGGTAAAGAATCTGCCTGCAATGCAGGAGATGTGGGTTTAATCTCAGGGTTGGGAAAATACCCTGGAGAAAGGCATGGCTACCCACTCCAGTATTCTTGCCTGGAGAATGCCATGAACAGAGAGCCTGATGGGATATAGTCCTTGGAATCCCAACAAGGTGGACACAACTGACATCAATCATAGCATGAGGTGAGATCACTCAACACAATGCAGGTACTCTTACCAGAAGAGCGTACAGGGATGCCTAACATATAGCACTTCAGATGTCCCACGCAGCATGCAATTCACAACACTCTTCAAGTGTCTACAAAGGAGAATAAAGAATGTCTTTAAGAACATCTTCTAAGATAGAACTGATGATCCTATTTGCAGGGCAGCATAGGAGAGCAGACATAAAGAACAGACTTAGGGTCACAATAGGGGAGGGAGAGGATGGGCTAGAGTAACACTGGAGCATATACCTCACCATAGGTAAAACAGAGAGCCAGTGGGGATTTGCTGGATAATGCAGGGAACCCCAAGCAGTGCTCTGTGATAACCTAGAGGGGTGAAATGGGGAGAGCGGTTTAAGAAGGAGGGAACATATGTTTACCTACGATTGATTCGTGCTGATATGTGGCAGAAGCCATCACAATACTGTAAAGTAATTATCTTCCAATTAAAAATAAAATTCAGTTTAAAAAAAGAATTATCTTCTAGGACTTCCCTGGTGGTCAGTGGTTAAGAATCTGCCTGCTAATGTAGGGGACACAGGTTCTATTCCTGGTCTGGGAAGATTCCACATGCCTGGGGGCAGTTAAGCCTGGTGCGCCACAGCTACTGAGCCCACCTGCCCTTGAGCCTGTGCTCCACAACAAGAAAAGCCCATGCCCGGCAACCAGAGAAAATCCACATGCAGCAACAAAGGTCCAGCATGGCCATAAATATAAAAATAGACACACTCAAAACAAAAAAAAAATTTTTTTTAAGTATCTTCTAGTCAAGAGGTCAACAAGGCAAGACGGGAACAGACAACTTCAGAGACAGGGGCACACACAACAACCATCCTTTCCTACTGATACTACTGAGACAGCATAAACACGCCTCTAGTCTCCCCAAGGTCAGCCTCACAGTCAGCAAAATGAAAAACTGCTTTGAAAATCATTGTAATGACGGTGCAAATACAGTGATTGATATTGGTAACAATTTATTTTGCTTTTATGTTACCCTAATTTCCTATGAGGTCATTATCTGACTAAATGGCACATAATAAAGGATCCTTCTACAGGTATTTAACCATTGCTAACTTGCCCCGTGACCTCAGACAAGTCACTTCATCTCTTTGTTCCTATAATATGAGAAGTTTGGACTAAATCATCTCTCAAACTTCTTTTGATTATAACATTTTATTATTCTATGGAGGGCTTCCCTGGTGACTCAGATGGTAAGGAATCTACCTACGATGCAGGAGACCTGGGTTTGGTCCCTGTGCCAGGAAGATCCCCTGGAGAAGGGAATATCTAACCACTCCAGTATTCTTGCCTGGGAAATCCCATGGAGAGAGAAGACTGGTGAACTACAGTCCATGGGGTCACAAAGTATCAGACAATGACTGAGTGACTAACACACACACATTCTATGGAAGTCTTTTTACAAAGCTTTAGCTACTGTGCTTCAAAATATAGGGTATAGGAAATCCAACCTCTTTTGTTAGTGCTTGCTAGTTCTGTTTCCCTTGGGTCTTTCTCACAGCATCAATCTGAAACTTCAGTTGACCAATGTGCTTCTTATATATACTAAGACTTTAAGCTCAAGTATAAACTCAAAATGCTAGTATTAAAAACAAAAAGAATCACTTTCCTTTAACATTTTCACAGAAAAAGTTCAGCTATTAAAATTTAGCTAGATGATTAAAATTTAAATAACCACTCTAATATAAAATAGATTTCAGATAAAATCTCTTTTAAGAAAAAGATGGAAGAGAGCTTTGAGGGAGAGATTGAATATGGGGAATAGATGATTAGGGAGGGAGAGGAACTGGGGAAGAAGTGAAGGAAGAAGAGAAAAAAGTTCTTTATCTTTAGGTAACATGGGAAGAGCATTTGAAAACCAAAAGCTTAGTTAAAAATATCATTTGAATTTGGAAAAAATACAACCAGGGAAGTCAACTTTTATCATCCCTTATATCATATGTAATATCTACTAAAATTCCCAGACACTAGAGATCAAATTATCTTTATAACACACACTTTTGCTTCTCGGCTTCTTCCCCAACCTCCCAACAGAATTCAAAAGTCTTAGGCAGCTGATTTAGCTGCTGAGTCTTAATCCTACCTTTCTTACCCACAGCTAGGCTGCATGCATTAATGAGCCTGAGGGGCAAATGACCAACTCTACTCTGTAGATGATGCTTGACAACACACTAAGCAGTAGGCATAACATTTTGCTTTCACATTAGATGAACCAGCTTTATGTATATTAGTTGGAGGGTAATTACTTTACAGTGTGTTAGTTTCTGCTGTACCACAACATGAATCAGCTCTTATGTATACATGTATCCCCTCCTTCTAGAGCCTCCCTCCCACAACCCCATCCCACCCTAGGTCACCACAGAGCACTGAGCTAAGCTCCTTGTGCTAAACAGTAACTTCCCACCAGCTATCTATTTTACACATGGTACTCTCTCTATGTCAATGACACTTTGGATGAACCAACTTTAGAATGCCCTTTCTCAGGACTTCGCCTATTATGTGAGAACAATAAACAGTTCTTATTTTCAAAAATGTAAAAGTTGACTTCAGAGACAGGGGCTACCTGAGTATATGACCACTCAAAACTTGCAATCTATAAGAATTGGAGGATTTAAAAAGAGCTTTGTATAGACAACACCTCCAGACTGAGGAACCTGCCAGGGCAGTAGTCCACAGGTATAAATAAACAATCTCTGGATAAACCCAGGTTAGCTGCATACAAATATGTAAGTGGAATGTGTTCAAATGTCATATTACTTTGATAAATGCCACATCTGCTTCCTATGCCCAGAAGGGTGGCTACCATAACTGGAACAGAGCTCCCAACTCCTTGAGGTGCCTCAGATCTCTCATCTCTACAAATTCTTGCAGGTTCCTGGGTCTCTATACAATAGTTCCTAGGTCTCTATTCTCATCTCTATACAAATTCTNATCTCATATTGAACTCAAACCATAATCACAGAATTCCCTAAAGGGTAATTACTCCCAGAATGTACCTTCAGCCATAGGTTCATGTATAAAGCCCCAAAATTATAAAAGAAACTAGAGAAAATCACTCTGTTCATTTCCATTCTCTGCATATATTGATGGTATCATATTTTAAGTTCTCTTCATTCTTTGCATGTTGAACTCCTGCCTAGCTGGAACATCCAAACTAGTTTCTTATTCCCTGGTTATTGACCTCCTAGATTCCAGGCATTCAGCTTGTTTCTGATACCTGGTTTTGCTAGAAGCCTGTGTGCTTGCCTCGCCGGTTCTGCTGGGCTGCTATTTAAATCCTAGCATTAGGGACTTCCCTAGTGGCTCAGTGGTTAAGGCTCTATGCTTCCAGTGCACGGAACTCAGATTCCATCCCTGGTCGGGGAACTAGGATCCCACAGCCAAATAAACAAATAAAGATCCTAGTGTTTTAGTACTTAAGCCAATACTTACATCCACCTCTAGAGTGGTAGAATGTGATTTACCTTTAATTTTCTCAAAAAGCCTAAGATGGAGAGAACAAGATGATGGAGGAGCCGGTGGACATGGAGTACATCTCTCTCCATGGATACATCAGGATACACTTTCAGACGCAGAAGCTGGGAGCAGACAGGAGTACCTGACCAGTGGAAAAGAACATATAGAACCACGCAAAACTCGGTAGGATGAAGGAACTAGGGGGGAAAACAGGAGTGTTAGTGGGACTGGACCTGCCCTCGGTGGGTGGGGGAACTGAAGCAGGAGTCTGATCCCCACAGCAGGGCAACTGTCTGAGTCAGAGGAGAAACATTTAAGGTTGAGAGTGAAACAGCCAATCTGCAGCAGCCTAAATGGAATGAGAATCAGACAATCCTTGCCACAGCCATGCAACACCCTGGACAGGGACACAGGTTCCCTAGAAGGCGCAGCAGCTGGAAGTTGGACTTTAGGAATTGGAGAGCAATCCCAGGGCGAGGGCTGCTGTTGACAGTAGAGAGACGGATGGAGGGGATGTGAGGGAGAAGATCTGTGGGAAGTGCCTGTGGAGGAAAGCCAGGCAGCCATGGAAGCAAGGTGGTATGCTGAGTCATGTGTAAGGGGTAGAGCCATCACCAGAGCCTCTCTCCCTGCATGCCAGCATCTGGAGCTAAATAATAAAGAGGCTGGCCCATCAAATGCCTGACACACTGAACTACAGAGTAGGATCCCACCCAGGGTGCCCCTTTAAGGGCCTGACATGCCAATCTACAGAGTAGGACCCCAGCCAGGAGGGCTCCTCTATGTGCCTGGTGCACCGAACAACAAAGAAGGACCCCAGGCAAGAGAGCCCTCTAAGTGCCCAAACGGTTGAAGCTATGGAGAAAGATAGGCCAAAGGGGCCTTCTGATCACCAGCTACAAGAAGCTCGAAAAAAGACTGAGAGGGCCATAACTCCTGCGGCGGAGGCAGTCTGTGTCCCTGCACACTTGGCACCACCAGGGTCCCCGCAAGCCAAGCAGCTGTGCCACCTTCATGCTCAACCCTCACTGGGACAGAGCTGCCACAGGCCAAAAAAAGTCTTGGATCTATGTGTGCAGGGTCACTTCAGTCGTGTCTGACTCTTTGCGACCCTGTAGACTGTGGCCTGCCGGGCTTCTCTGTCGGGGGATTCTCCAGGCAAGAATACTGGAGCATATTGGCCAATACTGGTTGCCACCCCCTTCTAGAGCACTATCTTTCCTGCTTCCCTAACTGCCAACTCCCCTGAGTACCTGGTGTTATCAGAACCCCTGTGACCCAAGCATCTGCAGCACCTCCACACCTGCCCCTCACTGGGGCAGAGCCAAGCCCTCCAGGGCAGCCTCGGAGCAAACCCCATATGGACAACCCACATGCAGAGGTGGAAATAAAACCACAGTTGAAACCCAGGGTCAGTGTGGCTAAGGAAGAAGACCCAAAACCTTCCCACCAGCTGTACAAGCTGCAGATTAAATCCACACAACCAACTAGGCAGACTCTGTGTCTATGGAATATATAAAAAGACATTGAGAGCTCCCACAAAAGAAAACGCACTAGTTCCGATAGGTGTGGACATGGGAGGCACAAACACACAGGAGTAGGACCAGATTAGAATCTGAGCTGCCCCCACAGCAGGTCCAGAGGTCAGCACGGTGTTGAGGGCATTTTAGGGAAGTGAGGTGGACTGTGACTTCCAGCAAGGGAAAGAACTCTGACAGCAGTGATCCAAGAAAAACATTTATTATTCTTATGTTTTGACTTGTTCTGTAGATTCTTTGGGATTGTTTTTCTTTTTTTCTTTTTTCCATTTCCCCCTCTCTGTTGTAGTTGTCAATTTTACTGTCACTATGAAATCTAATTAAGCTTTTGAGCTTTTTTATTTTTCTCAGTCACAGTTTTTACTGTTGTTAGAAACCTCTACCTTTGTGTTGGGCTTTTGCAGTTCTGTGGAGTTTTCCTTTTTTGTTTTTTCTTTCTTCTTCCTTTTTCTTTTCTCTTTTTTCTAATTTTAATTTTTTTAAACCTACCATTTTTTTCTATATTTATTCCTTTGTTTGCTTTTCTTACTGTTCTTTTCCCCTTGCACTTAATCTTTAATGTATATAATTCTTCTTTATCTACCTCTATTTAACTTTGATATCTATCCTTTCATTTCTTTCTTTCCTTTCTGCTCAACATATTTGTTAGTTTTGTTTTCATTGCTTTATTCCCCACCTGGCAGCTTGCTTTGTTTTCCAGTTTGTGCTTTAGTTAGTTTTGTTCTTAACTGATAGATATAATTTTTTATTTCCTTTGTTCATCAGGTCAATTTACTGCACTTTATTTTTGTTGGACTGTTTTGATTTTGCCTGTGTCCACACAAGAGACTGACTCAGACTTGCCTGTGAGTGTCCAGGAATCTCCAGCACTGGCGTTGGCAGTGGCCTGCTGCAGGGTTGGGGGCACTGAGTGTAGAGTACACCCATGCTACTTTTCATAATGATCTTTTCAAGGAGCGAGAGCAGAGAGCTGCTAAGCATAACTGACAGTCACCATTATCTTCATTAGCCCCACCATAGTTTGCAAGTGAAGTTGCTCAGTCGTGTCCGACTCTTTGCGACCCCGTGGGCTATAGCCTATCAGGCTCTTCCATCCACGGGATTTTCCAGGCAAGAGTGCTGGAGCAAATTGCCATTTCCTTCTCCAGGGGATCTTCCCGACCCAGGAATCGAACCCAGGTCTCCCACATTGCAGGCAGACACTTTACCATCTGAGCCACCAGGAAGATCTACCATCAAAGATCCACCATAGTTTGGCCCCAGGTAAATAGCAGGGAGGGAACACAGCTCCACCCATCAACACAAAACTGGATTACAGATTTACTGAGCATGGCCTCACCCATCAGAACAAGCCCCAGTTTCCCCCTCAGTCAGTCCCTCTCATCAGGAAGTTTCCATAAGCCTCTCATCCTTCTCCATTGGAGGGGAAATAGACTGAAAACCACAATCACAGAAAACTAACCAGTCTAATCACAACTAACTCAGCCTTGTCTAACTTAATGAAACTATGAGCCATGTTGGGCAAGGCCATCCAAGATGGATGGGTCATGGTGGAGAGTTCTGACAAAATGTGGTCCACTGGAGAAGGCAATGGCAAACCACTTCAGTATTCTTGCCTGGAAAACCCCATGAATAGTATGAAAAGGCAAAAAGAAAGGACATTGAAAGATGACCTCCCCAGGTCGGTAAGTACCCAATATGCTACTGGAGAAGAGTGGAGAAATAACTCCAGAAAGAATGAAGGGATGAAGCCAAAGCAAAAACAACACCCAGCTGTGGATGTGATTGGTGATGGGAACAAGGTCTGATGCTGTAAAGAGCAATATAACATAGGAACCTGGAACGTTAGGTCCATGAATCAAGGCAAATTGGAAGTGGTCAAACAGGAGACGGCAAGAGTGAATGTCAACATTTTAGGAATCAGCAAATTAAAAAGGANCAGCTGTGGATGTGATTGGTGATGGGAACAAGGTCTGATGCTGTAAAGAGCAATATAACATAGGAACCTGGAACGTTAGGTCCATGAATCAAGGCAAATTGGAAGTGGTCAAACAGGAGACGGCAAGAGTGAATGTCAACATTTTAGGAATCAGCAAATTAAAAAGGACTGGAATGGGAGAATTTAATGCAGATGATCATTATATCTGCTACAGTGGGCAAGACTCCCTTAGAAGAAATGGAGTAGCCATCATAGTAACAAGAGTCCGAAATCCAGTACTTGGATGCAATCTCAAAAACTACAAAATCTCTGTTTGTCTCCAAAGCGAACCATTCAGTGTCACAGTAACCCAAGTCTATGCCCTGACTAGTAATGCTGAAAAAGCTCAAGTTGAGTGGTGCTATGAAGACCTACAAGACCTTTTAGAACTAACACCTAAAAAAGATGTCCTTTTCACTATAGGGGACTGGAATGAAAAAGTAGGAAGTCAAGAAACACCTGGAGTAACAGGCAAATTTGGCCTTGGAATGCAGAATGAAGCAGGGCAAAGGCTAATAACGTTTTGCCAAGAGAATGCAATAGTCATAGCAAATATTCTCTTCCAACAATACAAGAGAAGACTCTACACATGGACATCATCAGATGGTCAACACCGAAATCAGATTGATTATATTTTTGGCAGCCAAACACGGAGAAGCATTATACAGTCAGTGAAAACAAGACCAGGAGCTGACTGTGGCTCAGATCATGAACTCCTTATTGCCAAATTCAGACTTAAGTTGCAGAAAGTAGGGAAAACCACTAGACCATCCAATATGACCTAAATCAAATCACTTCCAGTTATACAGTGGAAGTGACAGATTCAAGGGACTAGATCTGATAGGCAGAGTGCCTGATGAACTATGGACGGAGGTTTATGACATTGTACAGGAGACAGGGATCAAGACCATCCCCAAGAAAAAGAAATGCAAAAAAGCAAAATGACTGTCTGAGGAAAACTCACAAATAACTGTGAAAAGAAGAGAAATGAAAAGCAAAGGAGAAAAGGAAAGACATACCCATTCGAATGCAGAGTTCCAAAGAACAGCAAGGAGAGATTAAAAGCCTTCCTCAGTGATCAGTGCAAACAGAGGAAAAAATAAAATGGGAAACACTAGAGATTGCTTCAAGAAAATTAGATATACCAAGGGATCATTTCATGCAAATATGGGCTCAGGAAAGGACAGATATATATGCACCTAACAGAAGCAGAAGATATTAAGAAGAGGTGGCAAGAATACACAGAAGAACTATACAAAAAAGATCTTCACAACCCAGATAATCATGATGGTGTGATCACTCACCTAGAGACAGACATTCTGGAATGCAAAGTCAAGTGGGCCTTAGGAAGCATCATTATAAACAAAGATAGTGGAGGTGATGGGATTCCAGTTGAGCTTTTTCAAATCCTAAAAGATGATACTGTGAAAGTGCTGTACTCAATATGCCAGCAAATTTGGAGAANTCACCTAGAGACAGACATTCTGGAATGCAAAGTCAAGTGGGCCTTAGGAAGCATCATTATAAACAAAGATAGTGGAGGTGATGGGATTCCAGTTGAGCTTTTTCAAATCCTAAAAGATGATACTGTGAAAGTGCTGTACTCAATATGCCAGCAAATTTGGAGAACTCAGCAGTGGCCACAAGACTGGAAAAGGTCACTTTTCATTCCAATCCCTAAGAAAAGCAATGCCAAAGAATGCTCAAACCACTGCACAACTGCACTCATCTCAAATGCTAGTAAAGTAATGCTCAAAGTTCTCCAAGCCAGGTTTCAACAATACATGAACCGTGAACTTCCAGATGCTCAAACTGGTTTTAGAAAAGGCAGAGGAACCAGAGATCAAATTGCCAACATCCNCGCAGCCATGAAATTAAAAGACACTTACTCCTTGGAAGAAAAGTTATGACCAACCTAGATAGCATATTCAAAAGCAGAGATATTACTTTGCCAACAAAGGTCTGTCTAGTCAAGGCTATGGTTTTTCCTGTGGTCATGTATGGATGTGAGAGTTGGACTGTGAAGAAAAAACTTATATTTTAACCCAAATCTTAGGTTTATATTATGAGGCAAGGCAAAGAGAGAAATCATAACGGTAGCAGTTCTCCTTTATCTAATAAAAAGACTATCAGTCTATCAAGAAGGAGGAGCAGCGTACAAGTTCTAAGAGAGATTTCTTATACATGTCAAAAACTGAACATCACACAATAGAATCCGTGTCCTCCATAGCAGTTGTTAAAAGACTGCAGAGATGTCATTCACATAGCTGTTTCTTTCACCAACCCACTTCTATAGCCAGATACAGGCAGACCAAAGTGCCGATAGCATAATTGAAGAAAATATACGTCACCATACTGTTTTAATTTCCTCAGATCTGAGACTTCCCTTCTCATCCCACATTCATTCACAAAACACCTTCCTAATAACAAGTAAGAATGGGCCTGCTGTCTCTTTCAGAACTACTGGCCACTCTTTAATTCATTGATCAGTGATTGATCATTCACTGATCAATCAATCAATCAGTCAACAAATACTTATGGAGTGACCGTCACTTGCCAAGTACTGTGCTCGGTATAAGTGAGTTCAACAGATCTGGTCCACGTTGATGGAGCTGACACTCTGGTGGAGGAAACAATTTACCAAGTCACACAAATAGTTATAGGCCAACTCCAGTAAGTGTTATGAAGACATGACAAAGTGCTATGAGAGGCATAACAGGGACAGGATTTGGCTTAGAGCAAAGGCAGGCAAAAGCGTTAAGAAACACATCCCTGAACGGACTTCTCTGATGGTCCAGTGGCAAAGACTCTGCACTTCCGATGCAGGGGGCCTGGATTTGATCCCTGGTCAAGGTCGCACAGAGTCGGACACGACTGAAGTGACTTAGCAGCAGCAGCAGTAGCAGCAAGGAACTAGATCCCATATGACACAACTAAAGAGTTTGCATGCCTAAATGAAGATCCTGTGTGTTGCAGCTAAGACCTGGTGAGGCCAAATAAGTAAATTTAAATATTTTAAAAAGTGACATATGAGCTGAGATCTGACTTGCTCTCATTAAATACATAATTAGCCACCGACTTTTGCTAATTAGGCATCACGTGTACAATTGTTGTTGTCCAGTAGCTAAGTCATGTCCGATGCTTTGCAACCCCATGAACTGCAGCACACCAGGCTTCCCTGTCCTTCCCAGAGCTTACTCAAACTCATATCCACTGAGTCAACAATGCCCTGCAACCCTCTCACCCTCTGTCGATCCTGTCTCCTCATGCCTTCAATCTTCCCAGCATCAGGTGGCCAGAGTATTGGAGCTTCAGCTTCAGCATCAGACCTTTCAATGAATATGTGTATAGTGCCACCTTAGAGCCTAAGAAGTATACAAAGAAGCCTAACATTTGAAGAAGTTTAAATTCACTTACTTTGCCAAGAAAGGTCTGTCTAGTCAAGGCTATGGTTTTTCCAGTGGTCATGTATGGATGTGAGTGTTGGACTATAAAGAAGATTTGGGAGAATGGCATTGAAACATGTATAATATCATATAAGAAACAAATCTCCAGTCTAGGTTCGATGCAGGATACAGGATGCTTGGGGCTGGTGCACTGGGATGACCCAGAGAGATGGTATGGGGAGGGAGGTGGGAGGGGGGCTCAGGATTGGGAACTCATGTACATCCATGGCGGATTCATATTGATGTATGGCAAAAAGCAATACAGTATTATAAAGTAAAATAAAAAATAAATTTAATTAAAAAAAAAAAAAAGAAAGAAAGCTGAGCACCGAAGAATTGATGCTTTTGAACTGTGGTATTGGAGAAAACTCTTGAGAGTCCCTTGGACTGCAAGGAGATCCAACCAGTCCATTCTAAAGGAGATCAGTCCTGTGTGTTCATTGGAAGGACTGATGTTGAAGCTGAAACTCCAATACTTTGGCCACCTGATGCAGAGAGCTGACTCAATGGGAAAGACCCTGATGTTGGGAAAGACTGAAGGCAGGAGAAGGGAATGACAGAGAATGAGATGGTTGGATGGCATCAGCGACACAGTGGACATGGATTTGGATGGACTCCGGGAGTTGAACTGAACTGAAATTCATTTACACAGAAGAGACATGAGAACTCAATAATGACAAATGCATCAAATACTTGGCACAAATAAATTATAATGGGAAAAGGGTTTGATGCCTCTTTAGGGGCTGGAATAACCCAGAAAGAGTTCTCCGAGAAGGTAAGACATGATGTAGACTTTACAATGGTTTTTTTTAATGTTTTTGATTAAAATACACAATAAAAAATAAATTTTACTGAGTCACTTTATACCATAAATTAACACAACATTGTAAGTCAACTACACTTCAATAAATTTTTTTTAATTTTTTTTTAAGAGAAAAATGCATTTGACACTGTAGGCCAATATAAACATACAGATATAAACACAAGTAAAACTCAGACTTTGAGATACAAACCTTGTCCTCATAAAAATGAGTTCCAATTGATTATTTCTACTCTATTTCATTTTCTTAAATTTTTCTTTCTGCTGGTCACAATCCACTAAATTAAGTTCATTATGCACTAATGAATCATAACCTAAGGTTTGAAATTTCTCTAACAGAAAATATTTCTACACAGAGTAAAGATTCTTTGAAATAAAGGGAAACCTGTAAGTAATTCTTACCTCCTACAAAAGTGATTCAAGCCAGCGTGACCTCTAACTTTTTACCCCGATTCCTCCTGCTTCTCCTCATTTCCAGTTGCGTAGCTACCTTAACAATAAAAGGGCTTCTCTGGTGGTGCAGTGGTAAAGCATCCACCTGCCAACGCAGAGGACACAGGTTTGATCCCTGGTCCAGGAAGATCCCACAAGCCGCAGAGCAACTAAGCCCACGCACCACAGCTACTGAGCCTGTGCGCTAGAGAGCAGGTATTGAAACTATTGAGCCCACCAGCTGCAACTACTGGAGCCCGTGAGCCCTAGGGGCCCGGCTTCATAACGAGAGGAACCACCACAATGAGAAGCCTGAGCACGGCAGCAAAGGGTATCCCCCCAGCTGCAACTAGAGAAAAGCCCACACAGCGACAAAGAGCCAGCACAGCCAGAAATACATACACACATAAAATTACATAAAAAATAAGAAATCCACACTTGGAGTGTGGCTACACCACATACTTACACGATTTCTCCCAGGCATCATCTTCTCTGCCACCTTCTACCACCAGCATCGGCACCGGCCTGATTCTTAGTTGGAAGGCATAAAGATTTTCATACAAGCAAAAGTGAAGACTGCTATCAGAGGTAGGACTAGATCAAAATTTCAGCTCAGACCTACAGGTCGGGTCCTGAGACTACACATGGACAGAGGGAATTCATCCATTAGACCTGTAAGTTTCTTCATGAGCATTAATTTTCAACCTAGTTCAGTTTTCCAAGGTCAGACCTTTAAAAATGGATCAGACTTCCAGTTACTAGAGACAGAAAAATATATGTCATCCAGAGTAAGCTACCAAATCTTCCATGAACTTTATGGTGATCCCTCATCAATACCCACCAACATCAACAAACTTCTCATCTGGGAAGGAACTTTCATTTTTAGTCATGCTGATCTGCAGTACTCACTTTCTGTTTCATATATATATATATATATATATATATATATATATATCTTAAACTTTTTATTTTATATTGGGGTATAGCTGATTAACCAAGTTGTGAAAGTTTCAGGTGAACAGTGAAGGGACTATGCCATACAGATACATGTATCCATTCTCCCCCAAACTCCCCTCCCATCAAGGCCACCATGTAACACTGAGCAGAGTTCCCTGTACTATACAGCAAGTCCTTGTTGACTCTCCATTTAAAATATAGTAGTATGTATATGTACATTCCAAACTCCCTAACCCTTCCCCCCGTTCTCCCCCCATCCCACCACCATAAGTTCATTCTCTAAGTCTGTGAGTCTCTGTTTCGTGAAATACTCACTTTCATCAAGTATAGATTTAACAAAGCCTCCCAAAATTTGCCCTACAGCTTTGACCTAAGAGCCTCAGAGGAATAGTACCCATCATTACCAGCTTCATAAATACTCCACAGACACTCCCCAGCAGTTTTGTCTTTTTTTTTTTAAGGAAGAGATAGTTGTTTCAAAATAAAAAGTGTTAAAATAATAATCAGTCTGAATCAGGCAGGAAACAGGTTCAGAAATTTATCCATTGCACTTGTTGATACAAATAATGAAAGTATATTCATTGATTAGGTATTAAAAGTTAAAGGGCTTCCCAAATGGCTCCGTGGCAAAGAATCCGCCTGCCAAGCAGGAGATGCAAGTTCGATCCTGGGGTTGGGAAGATCCCCTGAAGAAAGAAATGGTAACCCACTCCAGTATTCTTGCCTGGGAAATTCCATGGACAGAGGAGCCTGGTGGGCTGCAGTCCCTGGGGTCACAAGAGAGTCGGATGTGACTTAGTGACTAAGGAGCAACAATTAAAAGTTAAAATAAAAACGAATTTCTCTAGAGACATCGATGTAGAAAAACCAAGGGGCAGAAGGTGGGGAGGTGGGATGAATTGGGAGATTGGGATTGACATATACAGTACTAATACTATATATAAAATAGATAACTAATGAGAACTTCCTGTACAGCTCAGGGAACTCTGCTCAGTGCTCCGTGGTGGCCTAAATGGGAAGAAATCCAAGAAAAAATACAAGATATGTGTATACATATAGACGATTCACTTTACTGTACAGTAGAAACTAACACTCCATCGTAAAGCAAGTATACTCCAATAAAAATTAATTTTAAACATATGTACATATATATTTCTCACTCTTCCCTACTATTTACAAGCCTCCTTTAAAAATATGGAAGAGTGGTCATCTCGGTCTGCTGATAGGCATAGCTAATGTTAGCAGTCTGGCAAGTAACAGACCCGCCAACTTACCCAGGTACCAGCATTACCAGGGGAGATTGGAGCTGCCTCCTGGCCTAGTTTGGCTCACACAGGGGGGTTTTGTTTGTTTAATGTGTGCATGTAATCTGAAGAGTACTGATGCTAAAAAGGCATTTGATGCTCTAAAGTTAAACCATGAAAAAGAGAATGCATCCTCACTTCTGGCTACTCCTAAGGATGTCACTCCAGAGGGCATCCCTAGGATTATCATTCTCCTTAAAATGAATCTTCAAACCCACGTAGGCCCCAATTTCGGGACTAAGGTTCTTCAAAGCATGAAAAAGAAGGTCTGTCTGGCAACCAGATCCGGAAAGTTATCTGTGGGGTTGGAGAAGGAAATGATAACTCACTCCAGTACTCTCGCCTGGAAAATCCCATGGATGGAGGAGCCTGGTAGGCTACAGTCCATGGGGTCGCAAAGAGTCAGACACAATGACCCGACTTCACTGTCTTAGTGACTAAACGACCTGTTAATGAGATTTGAATCAGATCTGCCCATTCTTCCTTCTCTAACGCCAAAGACAGTGGTTAAGCAGTATTTACATTTTTAAACTTCCGTATAACAAACTTGAGACAAGACTACTGTCCATGTAAATTATGGATTCACTGACTAATTACGGTATTTGCTCTCCCACGCACCTCGCTGTTGATAGGTCAGGCCTGGGAAAGGCAAGTTGTTGCTGTTACCTCTTTCAATCAAAAGGCGAGGTGGGTCGTTTTTCTCGGGTTCTTCGTGGGATAACTTGCACTACATCAGGAAGGGCTGGCTTCTGCCAGGTGTGGCCTCAGAAGGGAGTCCAAAAAAAAACCATATAATGCACTTCCAGGGCCGGAGTCTCCGGAGGAAAAGGCCTTGGAGACCCCGGCGTAGCTGAGCCGCTACCCGGGTATGGGGCCTCAGCCGTGTGGCCTCCTAGGCGCCAGGGCGGGCCTTGGGATTCCTCAACCAATGTGCGCAGTGAAGGCACCTCCGCGGCCTCTTCGCTCTGGTTTGGGAGAAAAAAGGAGACAGAGGCCCCGAAGGCAGCCGAGGGAGGACCGAGCGGCTGCAGCGCGCAACCACCGCGCCGGAGGTACCCGGCGGGGCGCTGGCGGGGGTGTTGCGGGCAGGCGCGGGCTGCGGGACCCGTGGCTGCGGCGACCCGGCAGACCCGCCCGGCGGCCTGGGGGAGATCCCGGGAAGGCCCTGGCGCCCAAGTGGCGCCCACCTCGCGGCCGATCGGTGGATGAGCCTGTGGCTCCCGAGGCTCGAAGCTCGAGACGCCCCCCGCGCGGCTTCCCAAGCCCGAAGCCGCGCTCCGCCTCCCGAATGCAATTTGACCGGAGTGTCCCCGGCCGGCCGCCTAAGGCCACGGCGGCGAGGACCGAGAGGCCGAAAGAGAAAAGGGGAATGGAGTGGGGGAGGGGACCGGGAGCGAGGAAGCCCTGTCATTTCCACCAACTGGGCTCTTTCCTGACCCAGCCGCTCATCTGTCACCGCTGTCTCATTCCTGTTATTTACATCTGTCTTTAGCATTCTAATTACTCGCTTTATTACTTTAGCCTGAAGGAATCCTGTAAAAAACAACGGAGATGAGGATCCTACCACACAATAAAACTGCCCAAAATCCCCACTGCACATTATACAGAGCACTTGAGAATATTTGTGCTGTTATATGACCTCAATATGTCCTTAGATTGATCTTATTATATCTTTCTCCCTTCTCTTTCTCCCAGTGTGCATGTGATGACTCTTTCAGGGTGTGGAGCACAAGAATAAACTGTTTAACAAATGATGAAAACAAGATTATTCTCAAAGCAGGAGATAAAGGGGGAGATGGGGTTTCTCTAAAAAGACTTTTCCAACCAACCCCATCTAGGTCCAGTTCCAGTTCCTAAACTCTTGGTTTTATTTTTGCCTTCAATCTAATAAAGTACAGATATCTTCACACACAGGCTTTTAAGGCTGAAAGAATCTTGGCAATTTAGAGGCGAGAATAAAATGCCTAATGTCTTTCATTATCTGGCATTAATCTCTGAGCTCCCAGAAAATCTCAGGAGGGGAAGAGAATTTAGAGATCAGAAGTGGGATTCAAAAATCATGGTGGTTTGAATGCTTTTTTTAATGTGAGACTTAGAAGAGGATGCAATATCTTGCTAAACCCCTGATAGCAAGATTCACGGATACACTCAATACTGAAATCCAAAGGAGGCTGATCAAACCTATCAGAAAATCCAGGACAAAATGCAGCTTTCTAACTGCTATTTATTCCTGCTAGTGGAATTATCCTTGCACTCAGTTGCAATTTTCTGCCTGTGCTAATGGTTTTCTTTATTGTGTTACACTAACACAATCTCCTCCAGAAAGAACATGACAAAATATATGGATTTTCAGATAAATAACTGAGGTAATTTATTGGCCTTTATGCTCTTCTGATGGCGTGGTTGATAGATAATGTAATAATATGTACATAATTAAGCAGGTTTACTGTACCTCAGTCAAAATAGGTCCAAGGGCAGTATCTCTGTCTTTAGGCCTATAGTTTTTCTCAATAGATATTTACTTCCTCCAGCTTGTGGAATAAAGGGCAGAACCTCAGGAGGTAAACAGCTAGGCAATAAGTGAGGACTGGAGGTGTGAAGAAATAAGAAAGGAAAACTGGCAAATTCTCTCATAAAGGATCTTAGATTGGATCCCACTCTCACACCACCCAAACCTCATAAGATTCAGTGAACTGATAAATAAAATGAATCGTTGAAGACAAACATAGGCCTTCCCAGAGAAACTTACACCCAGTTAGGGAGTGAGGCTTCAAAAACACCTTTGCAGGATCCAGAGACCTTCTGTCAAAAAAGCACAAAGGCTTCTGGGAAATTATTAATAGTGAACTTGGTCACCACATGCCCCTCTGCCCTGGCTTCTGGAGGTTGCCCATTCAAGGCATGGTGTACTTGCTCTTCCAAACTCATCTAAATTACATCAATAACAGAGCGCACTCTTTAATGAGCTCTCAACTTTAAAGACTTGAAGGATATTAACAAGCCGCTTGACAAATGGTGCTTAGAAGCACATTAAAGACGCTGCTAATGGAGCGCATAATGACGGCTAATTTTCGATCAGATATAAATTAGAGCCCCAACAGTTATTTGCCTTAAGGACTTTATGTAAATGATTCTGTTCTGTATAAACTGAAAAGCGAAGAGAGCCCTGCCATTTTGGCAATCCTCATGGATATGATTAATAGATCTGCAACAGAACTGGGCAGAGACAACTGATGGCATTTCCATCTAAAAGTCAGTGTGTTTAGGCAGTAAATATGAAAGCTTCTAGACTTCATGTGCGCTTCTTCTTCAACCAAAAGAGTAAAAACGTCCTTGGCATCTCCTCCACATGGTTGAAGAGATTCACAAAAGAAGAGCAACAGACTCACCTCCCTTAGACCTGTACCTCACACCCACCACGATGCCCAGGACATATGCCCAGTCATAACTTTGTCCTACAGTGGGACCCAATTCTCCATTTTATATGCTCCCTAAACGCATATCCTGCAGCATCATCAAAGACACAGTCCACCCTACTGCGATCTAAGCTCTAGTGATCACTGTTTTCAATCCTCTCACTGTGAAATTGCGTCAGTACTCATTCCCAGCTTTGCATGCAGCTCAAGTTCTCCAAGAGCATGCTGGGAACAGGAAGGGATTGGGAGAAGGAAGGTGAAGGGGAGGAGTAGGGGATGAGGGGGGAAATGATGAAGAGGTTGGAAGAAGGGGAGTGGAAAAGAATGTGAGAGCAGAAGGGGCTCAGGCAGGAAAGATGAGAGGAACTGTAATATCTAAGCAATTTAAAATGGAGGAAATACTTCGGGGCTTTGCTTTTTCTTCGCTTGTTCGTTTCTCTTCGGAGCCTCCACATTTTAAGTGTTAAGTCTCAAGCCATCAGAATGGATTAAATGGTTTGGGGACTGACTCTACAAATTTATTTCCTTCCAGCCTATTCCTGCTCTGGTGGTTCCTATAAAGCCTGGAAGAAGAGTTACCCCAAGATGGTGTCATCTGTGTCCAGTTTCTTCCTCACCACATCTGCTTGGTGTCAGCTGGGGTGGATGTCATGTTTAAGGCTGGGATTGCTTAGAATTACAACTGGCAGCAGTTTCATGAATAACATCCTTTCCTGGACAAGAGGAGAAAAAGTTTGTGTAAGAGGAAGATTGCAAACCCTGAAAAACCAGTGAACTCTAGCTTGTCAATGATTTATTCCAACAAGTAAAAAAAAAAAACCAAAAAAGCAAAACCTCAGTCTTTCTGCTGCAGGGAAGTCAAGTATTACTACATCTCAGGGCAGTTTTCTCTGTTTTACACACACCAGAGAAATGTGGACTTGGGGGAGGGGTCATTTTTTATAAGCAACTCTTAGGCAGTGTTCAAGTTAAAACAGAAATCCTGCCTCAACAAGGGAACTATTTCTACCAGTGACACCAGCTTCTAAGATTTCCTCATCCAAGCCATTTGAGAGATGAGAGCAATGACAAGCGGGCAGGGGAGGGGAAAATGGAAGGGTGATGGGTTGCGCGTTAAAAGAGATTCCTCCTAGACTGATTAAATCATTTTATCTTGCAGTAACTGATACCTATTAGCCAGGAGTAAATGGTGGAGAGTAAGGATGCTTCTTACCCTCATTACTGAGTTATGAAGTAGTTTTAAATGGGGGCACAATAAATAAGATTGTTCTCATCTTCCATTAAGTCTGTCTACTCTTCTGTCTAACCCTCCTCTCCAGTCACACACACCTCAAGGGCTAAAGGGACATGCAGGAAACCTCTGGACATTTCTTCTACCCACTAGTATAGGATTCTGTAGCAATGGGAGCAAAGCAGAAAGAGCAGCCTCAGCTCTCATTTTGTCTACCAGCAACATCCGGCTCCCCTCTGTTTTCCACTGGCTATCAGATGCTCTGTGTGATGGCAGAACTGGGTGGTAAAAGCTAACATTGAAAAATAAAACTTGGAGTTATGGGACCACCAAAATGAATCACAAAACTGCCGAATTCTTATCTCACTGGGTTGGTGAGAGGGAAAATTGCTGGGTTTTTCAGAATGGCAGGAGATGTTTGGCACATTTCAGCTCAGAGAAACGTTTCTTCTTCCACTTTGTTCTGCTGCTCAGAATGGATAATTCATGTCACCTTTAGGGGATTTTGTGATTTTTATTTACAATGAATGAGCTCATGTTATCATGACTAATTCCCAGCTACGTGTAGTACTTCCACTTCCTGGAGACACATGGAGGATACCTGACTCGGTGGAGCCGGTATGGTTCCCTGTAATGTGCCCTTTCTGTGTTATTATAGCTCCCTTTTCTTTGGGGGTTATCGATACTGTCTAACCTAGGGAGAAGGCAGGCCAGATGTGGTCACTCTGCATGTCTTCCTCTCCCCAGGGAGAGGTAAGTATCATCTCCTGTTAACCACCCATCTCCCCTGAAATTCCCTCTTTTTCCCTGTTCACCTCCCAAACTCTGAATGAATTCCCGAAAGGGGAAGTGGGGGCTGGAGGGTGGGGTGGGGGGAGAGGGGGCTAAATCTTACTGAAAAAGAAAGCAGCATGAGGGGAGAGGGAAAATCAATGAAATTATTTAGGAATTGGAAGGATGGGCTCCTCTGACGGTACTGACTGTAATTGAAAGCTCTGAGGGCTGCAAAGTGAAAAGCTGACGAAAGAGAAACTTGACAAGTAATTCTTAACTAACCCATTTAGGACCATTTCTGGAAAGCCAGAGACTTAATTTAGGGACCTGAATCCCACATCCTCAAAAATGACTTTCCTCTCAGAAGGTGTCAGAAGTCCTAGTTGGGCAGCCAGGGCCTGAGTTCTCTTCTCCACTCACCCCCATCTCTACCCCAAAGACCAGCAATTCTGGAGGAAGTGGAGAAAGTGGTTGCCTTCATTCTGGTTCCCGGTAAAGATTGCTAGTTACCACCTCAAAGTTGGTATCAAAATGACACAACCGGTGAGCCAGGCCACCCTCTTTGAAAGCCATGCTGTAATCGGGAGAGCCCAGAGCCTGAAGCACTGAACCCTGATTTCGCAGGGCCCCCTGATCTAAACCCGGCTCCCCCATCCCGGCTGAGCGCAGCATCCGCCGGCCTGGTCCTCGAGATCTTCCTGGGAGTCATAGACGGTTTCCGCCCCACCTCACCTGCAGAGCCGGAAACGCTTTCCCCGAGACACCATATTTGAGCTCCCTGCCAAGGCAGGATAGTCCGCAAGGACACACACCTTTGGCAAACAGAACTTGTTGGCATTCGAAAAGAGGCCCGCAGGGAGCCTGGAGCATCTTCCTAGGGGAACCGCGTGGCTTGGATAGACTAAGGAGAGATTTGGGGTGGGTTTGAAAAGTTTCACCCAGGCATGCGGGCCCCAGGGAACGGTCTGAGTGTACCTCTGTGTTGGTCTGTGAATGTCCAGCTGCGCGTGTGTTGCTGGCTGACAAGAAGCCAGGAAAAGAGGATCTCTCCTTCTCTTCCGGTCTGTGGCTTCAGGCCAAGGCCGCGGAGGCTCGGGGTACTGCGGACGGAAGTGTGGCTCCCCACGCTGCAAAGTGATTTGGTTCATCTAGGACTAGAGCAGAAAAGGTGATGACGATTCTGGGCGAGGGTCAGGGGCCTTCCTGCGAAGTCTACCCTTACGTCCTTACAACATATCTGGACCTTTGTCCTGCTGTTGAATTTGGAGCATAAGGTGACTCCGCCCACCACCACGCCCAGAGGGATTACTACTGTCTTCCCTCGCCTCCTCTACCAGCACCTAACACCACTAGGCTAATAATTCCCCAAACCAAGGACCCACTCTAGAAATCAGGGAGCTTCCACCCTGTTTAACCAAAAGGCACGGAGATGCAGACTGCCATTTAGCAAAGCCCCAGAGGCCCACTGAGAAAGTGGGACTTTCTTTCCCGCTGTGTATTAACCTTCCATCTCCCAATGAGTCCACCGACCTCCCAGTCACACAGGCCTTCGGAAAATTCACTGCCCCAGCCACTCATGCAGAAGCTGTGGACTTATGCCTGTCAAGCACTTACAAACCCATCAATTACTTGTTTGTTTTATTCTTCTTAACCAAAGCTCATTGATTAACAGGACTACTCTGGCATCTTACAAGTATTCCAAAAGCCAGTTGGCTTCTTTCAAAAATGTTGGACACAGACTTCTGATTTTCTGGTGGCCTTCCATTACTCAGGGAAACCTGGAAACTTACAAGAGAACCCGCCGATCAGAAACAAGAAAAAACGAAACACCCCAATAGACACTGATAAGACTCTGAATATGCTCCCAGGGCCTAGATAATGGGAGGGATTGGGGGAAAAGTTTATGAAAAATTATACCTAAATTTTAAAGATCCACTACTCAGACCCTGGTCGGGGGGAGGGTGTGTGTGGGGGGAGGTTTCTGACGGCTACGGCGGGGTCTGGGGACGGGGGAAAGCTCTCGCTTTCCGCCCAGTGACAGCTGGAGTAATGGCTGTAGAGCCAGAGCGGAGGTGGGGGGCGGGTGAGGCTGGGTGGGGGCAGTAATTACTAGCCCGGCTTACCCGCCTCCCTCCTTTAGCGCGAACACGTTCTTTTTGAGCGTCCCCTGCGCGCACGGCCCTAGCGCGGCCTCGGGGCATCTTGGAGCCTGAATTGGGGGGTGGGGAGCGAGGGGAAAGTGCTAGAAGACTTTAAATCGTGGTTCCTAAAAGGCTTCTGAACTAGAATGTCCCCAAGGCCTCACCCTTGCAGGCTGTGGAGTAAAAGAAGACCGAGCAGAGACTGCTCCGGGCCCAGCAGCCCTCAACGACCAGGCCCGCATTAGTGATCCGGCAGAAAGTGAGGAGTGGGGGGTAGACGCTGAAGCGGGTAGCCGCCTGGAAAACGGTGATCCATTTGATCGGGTTGCACAGGACCGAAGCCTTTCCACGAGGGTGGAACGAAAGGCGAGGCCAGATCTCAGCCTACACCCACCACCTCCCCTCCCGGCCCCTTGAGCGCAAACCCTCAGAATCGCGCCCGCCCCCTTGGGCCCCAGAACCCTGAAGTTAAGTGTCCGCCGAGGGATCCGCGCTGGGGGAGGGCGGAGAGGAGGGGTGAGGAGTCGGGGCTAGGTTCTCCACCTCCTCCCGCCGCCTCCCTCCCGCAGGCTGGAAGCCTCACGTAGTCTGGGATTTTTTCAGAATAATTGATGGGTCCAGTTCTCCAGAGCTTTCCCGGTGAGAGCGCGGCAGACCGCGCTAGAATTTAAATAGACGTGATTAGTAAAATGCAAGGGGGCGAGGAGCCTGGGCAGCTTTTTCTCGCAGGTTTCTGGCTGCGCGCCTGGTAAGGCGGCTGTTACCCGCCCCCCGGCGCCCCCAGGCTCTAGGGGCCACGCGGGGCCAGGGCAAGCGCGTCCAGCTAGGAGGGCGGCTCTGCTCCCCACTCCTTAACACTGTGGCTCTAACACTCGGCCCCTCCCAGCCAGTTTCTCAGCAGCTTGCACCCCGAACTGGAGGAGAGGGGAGTTGGGGCTGGCAGGGAACCCGAGACCGGCGTGTACAAAGTGGTGGGAAGCCAGCGTGTGGGTGCGAAGACCTCGGTTCCTCCGCACTGCCGGAGCGGGCCAGGCGAGCGGGAAGCCCTAGCCTTGAGCAGAGGAAGGCCTCTCAGTGATCCCGGTTCCCGCGTCCTGCTTCTCACTCTCACCGCTCCCCACCTCTACCTCCGCCCTCACCGGTAGCCCTTGCTCCTGGCTGCTGAGACCGCAAACCCGGGTCTCAGAACTCAAGGCGCCAGTTCACTTACCCAAAGCTCAAAGAAGGTCCCCTCCACAAAGAAGTGACCTAGGCTGGGGGAAGCCTTCGCCTTCGCTCCCTCTCACACCCCTATCTCATCGATTTGTTCCTGAAAAGGGGGCTGTGCATTCTTATAACATCTACAGCCAATTAATATTGCATTAACTCTATTAAAAAAAAAAAAACAAAAAGCACCAGAATACTGCACCCTATCAAAGACATCTGTTATTCACGGAAATGTAATTGGAGACCTAAGATATGTGTGTTATGGGCCAGTGGAGGAAAACAGAGTCGTGACAATATTTCAGAAAGGAAGGGAATCCGAGGGTATCTAATATTTAATTTCAAGTCTGTGGTTTTCTAATTCGAGATTAAAAGCAGTCACGTCTTTGAAGCCAGACAGTTGGTATAAATGTACAGTTAAAATATTCTATTCCACGGTCCCTAGACAGAGCTCTCTGCTCGTCCCAGGCTTCATTAAATTTTTATTATCATCCCAGACTAGAGCAGGGAATGAGCGGAAAGACTGTCCATCTAATTGCAATTGATAAAAAAAAAAAAGCTCTTAGATTTCCCCCCTCATTTTAATATATTAACAGCAGTTTTCTTCATATGTCCAGTCTTTCCTAGCCCTGTGATGTACACACTTTATCACACAGATACATTTCCCACTTTCCAACAGGCATGGAGCTTGGCTGTCTTCTCTGCCCTTTGAGAAAGCCTTGGGGGGGGGGGTTGTTGATGGGAGTGGAGGGAGAAAGGGTAGTGGAGACTGGCTTCAGAAAGTGATGCTATATGCTGAGGGTTGGGGCGGGGAGGTGACATCAGCTCTTGAAGCATCTGGTGAAAGATCAACAAGAGACAACATTTGCACAAAGCTGGTTCTTCCAGTGGCACGATGAAAGCATATTGTTACCCAAACAAAACAAACAGATTATTAGACCAGGCTGCACTTTTTGACAGCCTTTCCACTGTGTGGGATGAAAGCAAGGCATAATATTTTCATTTTATTTCTTTCTCACTGCTGCCCCCAAACACACACACACACACCCCTCCAACCGTTTGTTCTTCTTGAGCCTTCTTCCTGTGCTACTTATCTGTCACACCAGAGGACTAGGATGTGTGTGTGTGTGTGTGTGTCTGTGTGTGTGTGTGTTCAAGAAGCCTGTCTCAACAAGGGTACTTCAAAAAAAAAAAAATTGAAACTGGTATAAATAAAGCTTTTCATCTCCAGGCAGAATAAAACCCACAGTTTGCTTTCTGAGCAGCTTCCTATTATCACATCGCCACTTAATTTTATTTCTATTCTCTCCAAGTTAAATAGAAAGACTGGCTCACAAGGGAGCTGCCATGTGCCTACAGACTGGGGATGTCAAGCAGAGAGACTCACTGTGCAAAGTTAATTTCAATTCCCGAGGAGGATTTCACATTCCGGCTGGCTGTGACCCACAGTAATTAGCTGAGATAACTAATGATTACTTACTTATTCCTTGTAATTATCTGGATTTAATAATTCGCTGTGTAATTTATTAATTCGCTCATAATAGCCTTTCAGGACTGGGAATGGCTCCTTTAAAGGAGCAAAGCAGGGGGAAATTTAGTGATTTTTTTCTCATTGTCATAAATCTGTCTCCTGACAAATGTAGACTTCAGAAACATTTCTATCATCATAACTATCCAGGAACCTTTGTCTTCCTTTTTGTCCTACCAGGATACCAACCCAACTTCTCTTTTTTTTTTTTCCTTCTGTTGCAGGCCTTCTCCGTAAGATCAGATGAAAAGTAAAGTGCAGTTTTAGGTTCTAATGTAGACCATTTACCTAACAATATAAACAGCTGTTGCCAAACAATTGAAAGGATGAATTTCTAAACTTACTGTCATAGCTTGCTTAGAAAAATTTGAGCTTCATTCTCTGAATAATATGCCTTTTAAGATCAAGCAAATTTTTTAATGCCTTTTCCACCAACTCTTAAAGAGCTGCCCCAACAGATGAAATTATGAATTGATTCATTTAAAGTTTAAAATAAAGTATTTTTAACCACTCCCCCTGAAATTCCAGTTCTCTTGGCAAAAATAAAGATCTAGAATCTCTCCTTGATAGTAAAAGACTTAGTTATATATTGTTGTTTATTTTTAAAATACATTTTCTAGAAGTTAGGATAGGGTTCCTTTGAACATAAAGCCCAATTACTTCATTTGCTTTTCATATTTCCATTATATTTCCCCAAGCTGTATGTCAATGAAACTCAATCTATAAAGGACTGACCAACTGATTTAATGTCAAATATCAACAGAAAGTTGCATTCTTTCTGGATAATAGTATTATCCAATTGGTATAGATTGTACCTAGCTATCAACCAGGCCTTAACGATCTTTGCTATTCTCCTTTCCACTTTAAGGAGTCACTTACTCCTTTCCATTTTAGACTTAAATGATTACACCAAAAAAATGCAATCATTTGCCATTAAAGAAGTTAAAATAAACTACATAGTTCTGAAACATCAGATTGAGGAAGGCTAGGTGTGTGGCTAAGTCAATTCATAAAATATCTTTTTTTCCAATAAAATAGTCATTGTGTACCTTAGGAGAAAAAATTAGGAAATGAGTCATGAATGCCAATAGATTTTATTAATATGACAAGGATCATCAGGCACAATCTGCTATTTATCCATCTGAGTATTTTGAAAGCCAATATCAAATGGATATTTCTCAACAATTTGTACACAGTTCCTTCTTGCCTTACCTTTAATTTTGTCTTTAAGACCAAGCCTCTTCTTTTCAAATCCCTTTGTTTTGGTATTTCTCTGTAACTATCATTAATAGAAAACTTTCAGAATACATTTCTTTTAAAATTTCCACTTTTTCATAAAATAAGCATGTTTAAGCAGGCTTAAATAATAGATAAAATTTCCATTTTATAGGCAAGAAAGTTTTTTTTACCTTTATAATATCATAAAGAAGATGAACTTAAAATGTGATAGTTGTAAAAGTCCAGGAACACAAGAGACAAAGAACACTTAATGAATGAAGGATATCTAGGCCTTCACTCAACTGTTGAAGTAAATGGATAGTTGCTTTTTCACTTCACTTACAAAAACTTAGGACAAGCATGCAACATGGAAGCTATCACATATTTCAAAATGCACTGAAAAGAACACCTCTGTTATTTCCATCCATTATATTTCTCAGTTTCTACTATTTTGCCAGATTTTTCTCTTCTATTTTTCTCTTCTCTCTTTCTATAACTTAAACATGTTATATTTGTTGAGAGAAAATACAAGCACACCTATCTGTCTTTCCCCTAACTGACTCCCCTTTTTCCTGACACACACTAGATAACAGCTACACATAGGAGGAAAGAGGTGTTGTTTATTGAAGATAATTTTTATCCTTGATCAGAAGTCTGGTTTGCTATATATTCAAACCACTTAATTCATTTTCTCCACTCAAGAAAAAGTAAGCAAGCAGGAAGTTCTCCTACTGGCTAGAACTGTACAGTCAAATGTGTTGGAGCAAGAATGAGTCATGTGGTTACTATCCGTGGTGCTGAAATCAGTACCCGTTACCGTGAGATTGAAGGTAGGCTGCAAAGACTTTCAGGAAAACTGAATCTAATAATGGGTGGTAAAGTGGAGGAATGGGGCAATCAGCCTTCAAAACACAGAAATAAAATCAAACCGTCAATATCACTATATATGGGATTACAATTTTTTCTTTTAAATCCCACAACTTTCTATGTTTCTTTAGATATCTTTGCAGTGTATCTGGTTATTTCTAAATGGACATATGAATTTTGTTCTTTGGGTTATCTTTTTTATTTCAGTTATAGAGAAAGAAGTCTTTTCACCCATTATCCTTCCAACTTTCATAACTCTTTCTGTTACTTCTGAAAGTCATAATCAATTTTCCAACCATACTTAGTTCCAACTTGAGCCACTATAACAGTTTTCATTGGCACATGGGACATTTTGTAACCTCATCCTCAAAATAAGAAATGTTCCAAGACAGTTCCCATATTCGAGGGATAACATCTCAGGTTAGCAGAATTACCCATGGAGGATGGCCTGTTTCCTCCCTCTTGTTGGACCTATAACTAATATGATATTTTAATCATAGAAATAATAGAAATATCTAAACCAGGACTTTCCTGAGAAAAAAGACTTTAAAAACTTAATATGTTGCCCAACTGTTGTAAGAAGTCTGAAAATTATTAAAATCGGTGAGGAGGTTTCTTGAAACTAGGATCAGAAAAAGAAAAGTTGATGTATCAAGTGGGCAGAATTTCTTTGTGCCAAACTACTAGTAGACAGCTTTCACCAACTTTGGTGTCTGGATGAGTCATAGAAAGGGGGCAAAATTTTGCTTCCCTAACCACCTAAGATTTCCTCCTCAGCCCCACTCTGCCTCTTGGAGAATGTGAGTTTCCTTAAAGGCCATGGAAAAAGAGAGAAAGAGAGAGGGATGCTTTACTTCATAACCCAGTAACCTAGGTGCTTCCTGCTCTGACTGTGGAGCACTGCTCTTTAGGAGTGGTGGCTGAACTGAGAAGTATAGTGGGCTATCCCCTAGGCCTCAGCCAGGGTGTCCCACTCCCCCAAACAGGCCTTAACATTCGCCACACCCAGTCTCCCAGAGCTGCTAAAAGCTGAACTGAGCTCCCTTCTATCTTTTACCTATGCAATCTCTGCTCATAAAGATTCTCTTCGCAGAATTTTGCGGATCTAGAAAAAGAACTCCAAGTGAGGTATTTGGAGCCAAATGTTTTGACCTTATCTGCCCAGAAAAGCAAAACACCCTGTGAGATGAGCTTGGCTATTATAAACCCTGGTGTTTTCTACTTTCCTAGAGAAACCCCCTTCACTAAAGCCAAGTCAAACTTTGGCAATAATCACTGCATAATAAACCATCAAAATGTGTTTCTGCTTTTAAAAAATCCCTCATTAAAATAATTCCCATGTAAATGATTTAAAACAACATCACATTTTAAAAGCCATTTAATTTTAATAGGATATTTTAATGAAAAAAGCAGCATACTTTGCCAATAAAACATTAAAATCATCTCTTCAATGAAAGACAATCAAACAACACCAAAAATAACTTAGTACATTACCATAGTAAATAAACCATCTATTAACAAAAACAAGAAACCAGGTCAAATACAGAATTCAAGACTTCAGAGAGCCTTAAATGGAACAGCAATACAGCAAAATTTGTAAGAATATATCTATATGTGCATCATTTTGATGAAATATTTACAATAGATAAGGTACCAGTCATCATGTACCTATTTTTTTTGTTGTTGTTGTTCCAAAAGAATTCTACCAAACAATGTGAATTTACAAGCAGTGCACTGTCTTTCTTATAGCTCAAATTAGTTTTTCTACAAACCTCCAAAAGGAAAAACAGAAGGAGGAAGGATTCTTGTAAATGTTAAAATGTAGTCCACAAAGCAACTGAAAACTAGACTGAAACACCTTGGTGAAATCTTAAAATCTGGAAGGGCAAATACCAAGTGACAAATGCACCTAAAGCTAGAAAATGATGCATCACACTCATGCTTCCAACTGCTTGACTTCTCTCCATTGAGGGGTGTGTGTGTGTGTGTGTGTGTGTAAGAGTGAGTGAGAGAGTGCAAGTGTAGCAGGGACAGTGTGGGAATCCCCATTAAATATGTAACAAAGTAAACAATACTTTGCACCGTGAATCAGGTCTATACGGTTAAGACAGCCATTACTGAGTATTGACTCACAAATCAGAACACTACCAGTGAAAACAAAGAAAAAAACAATCTTCATTCAAAGTGAGAATATACAAATGGGCCAAAAGGAACGAAGTATAAGAGGAAAACTGTATAAATTCAGGAAACTCATGAAACATAAAGAAATTTTAACGTCACTAACTATACATCCCCCCCCCCGTTTGTTAAGACTAAAGTTTAATTAATTAAAATGTGCACAAATTAAGTTGCTAGAGAGATAAATTAATAATTTACAGAGGGTTGTTCAGCAATAATCTAATAATAGCTTTCAAGATCAGTGAACACAGAAGGCGCAACTCCTTTCTTAGGCATTAACACTTCAGAGAAGGAAGAAGGGGGTAAGAACCACAATAAAAATATATATATAATATACAGTGTAAATGCAGAAAATCTGCCATCTTTTTTTTTTAATTCAAAATACTTTAGAGATGTCTCTATCACATTAAGCATCAACTCTAGTTTATAGTTTCAGTCCTGAATCAATTTCTACTTCTGAAAAATAGCTGCAAAGTGTACTTTTAAACTTGAACAAGGGTGACGTCTTTAGGAATAAAAACAAATCTTACTTGATCATTCTGGGGGCCTTTTAAAAGGTTGTCTCGTCTGCTTTCCTGCAAACAGCCAGCTCCAGACTTCCTCTGAAGAGGCCGAGGTGCCTTTTCCGAGTAGGTGGGGTCGAAAGGGACAACTTTGCTACAACTTGACAAATCCCTTCTTTTGATTTTCTTTCCTTTGAGAAATCTTTTCACATTCTCAGCGGGCTTGGGCTCAGTAGCTCACGCGTTCGCTCGCGTTCCAATCCTCGCTTTCTCTGGATTCACATTTACTGGAATTGTTTTCTGGTTGCGAAAAATGGAAAGAAAAGAGGCAAGAGGGGTGGGGGTGGGGGGAGAGATGAGGAGGGGGCCTGTCCCTGGAGAGGCCTAAAGTGGGTCTCCTAAATGCCCGCGGAATATTTCATTCTTTTCTGTTTCTGCCTCTGGTTGCAGAACCAGACGCGCACCACGTTTTTCTTAAGGTCCAGCTTCTCGGCGATCGCGGCGATCTTTTCGGAGGAGGGCCGCGGCTGGATGGCGAAGTAGGCTTCCAGCGAACGCTTCTCTGGCGCCGCGATGGACGTGCGCTTGCGCTTCTTCTCCGCGCCGTTGAAGAGCTCCGGCTTGGTGAGCTTCTCGCGGTGAGACTTCTCTGCCTCCTCTAGCCACGCTTGCAGGATGGGTTTGAGCGCGATCATATTGTTGTGAGACAAAGTGAGGGACTCGAACCTGCAGATGGTGCTCTGGCTGAGCGAGCCCACGCCGGGGATCTTGAGGTTGGCCAGCGCGGAGCCCACATCGGCCTGGGTCACCCCCAGCTTGATGCGTCGCTGCTTGAAGCGCTCGGCGAATGCCTCCAGGTCCCGGGGGTCGGCGTCCACGTCGCTCATGCAGCCCATGTGTGAGGGCAGCCCGTGCGCGTGGGCCATGCTGAGAGCAGCTTGGTGCATGGGGTTCATGGTAGCCATGTGCGGCGCGTGAGCTGGAGTGGACACCACGGCGCCGTCGGGGCCCGCCATGGCACCTAGCGCCAGGCCGGGACTCAGGTGCTCCAGCAGCTCGCCCTCCAGAGCCTGGTGCGGCTGATGGTGGTGATGGTGGTGATGATGGTGGTGGTGGTGCGTGCCCGCCAACGCGGACGGGTGCGAGATGGGCACCGACGAAGAGGAGGCAGCCGACGTGCACGGGATGGTATTCATGGTGTGGTAGGTGGCGTCCGGCTTGAAGGGGCTGTGGTGGGGCGGATGATGGTGGTGGCTCTTGCTCTGGGAGACGATGTCCACCGCCGCCAGAGCCTCGGCGCGGGCCAGCAGACTCTCATCCAGCCCGCCGAATATATTGCTCTGCAATTGCAAGTAAAAGGCACACATTACTCTCAGCAGGGAATTGTGCGCACTCTCTCCGGAAGCTCCGGCCCAGCGCTCCGCACCGCCGCCGCGCCTACAACATTCCCAGAACGTTAAAATAATAATAGTAATAATGATAATAATAATCCTGACACTAGCGGGTGAGGAGGAGAGGAGGGAAGCCACGGAGAGAAACCAAGAGTGCACGAGGAGGAGGAAAGTGAGCCTGCAAACACAACACAACACAACACGCGCCCAGGCAACATTCCAGGTCATAAAAATTAATATGAAAGGAAAGACCCGCTGAATACATAAGCGAGAGAGAGGGGGGAAAATTGGTTGGAGGTGTGGGGTGATTTGCTGTGCAGACATGAAAAAAACATCAAGCAGATAAAGGGGGCTGTCAAAATGTGCCTTTAAGCGGTGATTATGCAGAAGTACGCACCGGTGGGGTTGGAAGACACGCTCTCCGCATCGCCTCGGAGCCCCCGCCGCTGCCGCCGCTGCTGCCACCGCTACTGGAGCCGCTGCTCCGGCCTCCACCGCCCCCGCCACTCCCACCGCCGCCGCCAGCATTGCTCGAGCTGCTCGGAGAGCTGGCAGAGGGCGCCGCGGGTGCAGAGGAGCCGGGCGAGGCGCTGTGCAAGGCCGAGTACTTGGGCTCCACGTGCAGGCTGCCGCCGTGCGGCATGCTGAACGCCTGCTTGCTGTTCAAGGACATCATCATCATCTNCCCGCCACTCCCACCGCCGCCGCCAGCATTGCTCGAGCTGCTCGGAGAGCTGGCAGAGGGCGCCGCGGGTGCAGAGGAGCCGGGCGAGGCGCTGTGCAAGGCCGAGTACTTGGGCTCCACGTGCAGGCTGCCGCCGTGCGGCATGCTGAACGCCTGCTTGCTGTTCAAGGACATCATCATCATCTTCCCCGCCCGCTCGGGCGCCGGTCCGAGGCGCACGCACTGGCCCCGGCTGCTGGGACCCTCCCGAGAAGTGCTGGGCGAGAGCCGAAGCGGGGNTGATCTACACAGGCATCTAAAGGAGAGAACAGTAGACAGACAATGACACATACTTAGGTACAAATATTAAAATTCTCTGATTGAATCGCTCATTTCTATATATACAAGATTTACAGGCAAGTCATAGACAAAATGTAAAATTTCAAGAAAGGATAAAGAGTTTAAATGTGTTTACTCTCATTACTGTTACAATGTCCTTCTAAACAGAACTGAAACTGAGAGTGAATGCCTACATGGACTTTATCATGTTTTATGCACTTAGGTCATATTTATAAGCTAAGAAGTATTTATAGTCTTTTCGGGCAGTTCATTAGCATCTCTCCTTAAGTTTTCTTTTGTTTCCCACAAAAGGCATGCTGTTTTGTTTCTAATTCATCTGGAGATGAGGAAGGAAGGAAGCTTCAAATTCTTTAGATTGGAAAGATTTGACATGGGCTGTAGGTCTCCACTTCCTGGGAGCTTCTCAGCAGATGCCTCAGCCATGACTTCACTGAATTCCAGTTGTATGTCTGCAAATCTCTCCTTTTGTATGAATTTCCTTCATCTCTGCAAAGAGGCAGTGAAGTTTGCTTTCCGCAAGGCTCCTTTGATTTCCTCCCAGTGTCTCCAAACATCAACGAAGCACTCTGGGGCAGTCTCATGTGACTCTCAAACAAAATAAAGAAGAATGTGCAGTGTAAACCAGAATGGAGTCACTGTATCTTCCCTCCCA
This sequence comes from Neotragus moschatus, assembly GCA_006410615.1. Classification (NCBI taxonomy): domain Eukaryota; kingdom Metazoa; phylum Chordata; class Mammalia; order Artiodactyla; family Bovidae; genus Neotragus; species Neotragus moschatus. The sequence goes on along the minus strand of SJYA01002348.1, from coordinate 460,181 downwards.
GCATCTTTTTAAAGGTCTCTCTCATGATTAAAAGTGTACTGCATGATTACACGTGGAAAACTGCTCTAAAGCCTTGGGACATTGGAAAATTCATACTGGAAAGAAAATAAATGTAATTTAGGTAACAGAAAAATTAATATGCACATTTAAAAAAATACTGGAATGCGACTCCTCTGGTGAGNCCCTCCCAGCATCTTTTTAAAGGTCTCTCTCATGATTAAAAGTGTACTGCATGATTACACGTGGAAAACTGCTCTAAAGCCTTGGGACATTGGAAAATTCATACTGGAAAGAAAATAAATGTAATTTAGGTAACAGAAAAATTAATATGCACATTTAAAAAAATACTGGAATGCGACTCCTCTGGTGAGGAGTACAATGAATGTATAAGGTACAAAGAAAAAGGATGGCAATGAATCCTTAAAGAATGACATCTTTTTAAAAAAGTGGTCACAAGCAAGGAACAGAAACAAATGCTGTCTTTAGAGGGTCATTGGTTTGTGAAATCCTTGTGGGATGGGATTGTCCAACCAAAATCTATTATAGAAGCATGGATCTCTTAGGCACCTATAAATATTTGTCAGCGAGGATGGTTAATAGACAAACCATCTGGTGCCCCTGATCTTCACAATTCGATAAGGTCTCTATTGTTATTGCTCAAGAGATTTCTGCTGCATAAACTGACACTCAGTGTATATGCTGATGGAAAAGGAAGGTCCAAGCCAACTCTGAGAGCCTTAAAGTGTGTGTGTGTGAGTGTGTGTGTGTGTGTGTGTGTATGTGTGAGGGAAACAAGAAAACTAGTCTCCTTTGACAAATTCACAGTCCTTGGTTAACTTCTCATTAGCAGTCTGCTCACATCTCATTCCCATTAAGAGTATTCCGTTTTCTTTGTCTAAAGTGTTGAGTGGTTATGAATAGTAAGGATAGACTATCTGTAATTATTTTTTAATTATTAATGGTTTTGTTAGATCCTTTCACTTTTACATTACATTTCTGTTAATGTAAGTTAAATCAAAATGTACTTCAGTTTCCAAGCTGTTCCCCAATGTATTTTTCATTCTTTCATAACACTACTTCAGATTTCTATAAGATGTCTGTGAGAAAGCTTGTCTTTCTGGAAACACCCTCCCCATGCTAATAGATTCAGGGACCATTCTGTTCTGCAAATCCACTAGCCATAGCTTTAGTAATCATGAAATTTCTAAATTCCCAATAGGACTCGACGTCAGAATCACAATAGGTACAAAATTCACTTGATATTAGCCAGTATCTTTAAACTGAACACAGGAACATCAACTCCATTCATAACCCCCTCCCATGAAGATCTTTTGGCACTTTATGAATACGAAGATTCTCAATTAACTAGAAACCAAAGGAGAAAATGAGTGAGTCTGAAAGGAACAGATATCAGAGGCAGAAACTAATGTACTGGGTTTGTGGTCTAGCTATATACCTTGAAGAGCAGTGTGGTAGGAACAAATATTCAAGTAGTGTGCCTTAGGAAGATAATGAGAGAGACAGAGAGAGAGGGAGGTAGAAAGGGGGAATTTCCCTGGAGAGATGGAAAAAAAGTCTACCTTTTAATCAATTTTTCCATCACCAGCAGATTGGCACTTTCTGATGGGGCACTGTTCCTTCAGAGAAATGTCCCTGCCTTGTATTTACTAAGGGTCCTGATTTCAGATCTAGTGTTAGGCAACTCACACAAATTAAGACTATAGCTCCAGTGAGCAAAAAGAAGAGAAAATGGGTGAGATTTTTTTTAAAAAAATCTTTTAACTACACAGAACACTCAGCCCCAGGGATTCTTGTACCATTACAGTTGATGACCTCGGAATTAAAAAAAAAAGTTACTAGATCAGCTCTGGGGATAAAGAAGAAGGGGGAATCTAGTGCAAGGCAAAATTCCTGGCTGAGGTCGGGTGGAGTCACCCCCAAGGAATCGGCGAAGGAAACCAGATCTTAGCCCGAAGTATAAAGTTAACACACACTGCACCGAACACGAACGCTACGAAAAATGACTGGATAAATTATGCAGAGGGATTTCTGGATTTCTTTCAAGTAATTAAGTTTCGATTTCTTGCATTTATTTTAGTTCCAGGAAGCGCAAGGCGCCATGGACTGCAAAAAGTCTTCATTGATTGTTCCAATGCCTTAAGTTTGATTTCGTGACCGGACTTAACTTTGGGAAGAGGTAAACTCACGGACCAGGGAAATTCACTACGACGAAAAATAACAGTTTCATCGGGGAGAGTAAACATAAGGGCGCTTGCTTGGGCACAGAACGCAGAGATCTCCCCCCTCCCCTTTGCACAGAGTGGGGAGGGGAGAAACAGGTGTGAATCTGAGTGAGTGTGCATGTCAACACTTGTGTGTTTGCATGCGTGGGTGTAAGAGTGTCTGTGTGTGTGTCCGTGCCTGAGTGTGATTCGCTCCCTGGAGCTCTGGGGAGTAAGGAGTTGGAAACGGAGGACTCACTCTTTCCCTCGGGCGGCTGTTAATTTCTTGGCGCCTGTTGTGTTTGCTCCGAAGCTTGGTCGACGCCAGTGCTCGCCCCACTTCGACCTCAGTCAACCTACCCGCCGGAATCGTGAAGGCGTCTAGGAACTTTGCTAGCATCCAGTGGGCCTGGGGCTGGCGAGTCCCGCGTTCCCTCTTTCCAGTCAGCCTGCTTTATTTGAAATTCAGCTCCGTGCCTTTCCCTCCACCCGGAAGAGGGGAAGCATTTGCCTTTCTTTTCTACCTTGCCTTTTCTCATCCTCTGGTCCCCTGCCCGGCCGCTGTCCTCAGTCCAGAATTATCTAGAGTCCCACCTGGCTTGTCCGGCCCCTACAGGGCCCTGGCCCGGGAGCCAGTCTCTCCCTACCCGCAAAGTACGCGCCCCCGAGCGCCAATGTCCGCCCCCTCACCCCGCCCCATTCGCCCTGCCAGGCGTCGTTGAGAGAGGAGGAGTTGGCGAGCCCGAATTTCGATCCAGGAGAGCCTGGGAACTGCCGGATGTAGAAGTTTCCGGAGACACTCGCTGAGTGCTTGCAGCCGGAGGCGTAGAGAGTGGGAGTTAGCCAGGAAGACACCGAGGCCAGAGTGCGCCCTCACGCACGGGCGCTACCTGGGAGCTTGGGGGAAAGAAGTACTCCTTCTAAGCGAAGGGGGCTTGGGACTCAGAGGGGAGCCAGCGGAGGAGAGAGGAAAGTGAGAGACAAACCCAAGAACAGTGGTGGACTTATTGGGAAGAGGAAAGGGGTTGGAGCAAAACACACCCCTACTCCTCGAAATAGCCCCAGGGCGTAAGAAGTCCAGGCGCGCCCTCCTCCCCACCCCTTCCGCGCTGTAGCGGGGCTCTCTGGGCGCTCCCAGAGGGCTCAATTTCAGGGCTAATTTCCTCCTCTTTTCTTCCTTGGAACAGCGGAGGCCATGGAGGAGTTTGTGCCCGAAGCTAGAGTGCAAAGAGAGCTCAGGGGGTCGGAGTCTGTTCAGATCCAGAGCAGATTGACCTTGAGAAGATGGGACGGAAGAATCCATCCTCTCTCCCTTCCCTCCCTGAATTCCTAACAACCCGAGGTCGGGATGGAGCATGAAAGGAGTCAGATCTCTCTTTAAAAAAATCTTCCTTGTAATCCAACTCAATTCTGTTTGAAATACAGAGAAATCACGCTGCCCTTAATGGATTAAAATTTAATAAAACACATTAGGTCCAGTAAAATATGAATGCATTGCTTAAAATTTTAATAGTAAATTAGGTCCCAGATACAGGAGAGGAGACAGTGATTTCTTCTCTCGGGATGGCTGCGGGCTGA
>SJYA01002348.1:376790-456190 GCA_006410615.1 Neotragus moschatus | reverse complement strand
ACCCCGCTGCCAGGGAGCTTGAGTGGAACCTCAAGCGATTCTTTGCCCGCGGGAGGGAAGTTGGTCACATCTATCGCATCTGGCAGTGAAGGGACAGAAGCTATTGTCAAACAAAGAGGCGAAAAGAAATGCGCCCCTCTGGTAGTCACACACATGTGACACACATGTAGTTGATTCATTTTCTATTTCTCTTCTTTCAAAAAAAAAGAAAGAAAGAAAGAAAGAAAATTACGTCTCTGCTTTCAGTTTATTAGGTAGGTCTGAAGGTGGCATAGGCACCAGGGCAGATAAATGCTTGGACATAGAAGTGTATGTGGAGGTCATATGAAGCAGACTCCCAAGATTGGGCCATTTGCTGCGTCCCTTGGGTTTATTCTCAACTTTCCTGTTGTTTAGATGGTTTCCGCTACCTGGGGGACTGGAGTCTCACTTCCTCAGAAAGCAACTTCCACACTTGCTGGTGCACTTTGCAACACTGCCTGTGGGCAAAACCAAAGTGGGTTTTATTGATAACACCGCAAAGAGCTTGGTACTCTGGACACTTCCGGTAGGAGAGATTTCAAGATTGCAAGTCGTGGTGACCACGGAAGAATTGCATTTTCCCTCTAATACAACATGATCACTGCTGTTCATTTTCTTATTGAGTGAGAAAAGGAGAAATCTAACTCTCACCTGGTTTGGGGGGCAAAGGAAGTGTGTTTTCTAAGAGGCTGTGAATGCAGGTAAATAAACTCTTGAATTGCTTTACAACTACATAGTAATTTGTTTCACCTTGATAATTAAAATAAAGGGCTCCCCCTTTTTTGATCTGGAATTAAAGATACCATTGAGACATATCAGAAAGATTTTTAAAAGCTGTATTAAATTAATTCAGTGATATATAGATTTTAGACACGAGGAAAATATTCTCTTGGGAGTTGTCCTGCTTAAAATAGTTTTAATCACTAAACTTCATATCAAACAAAGTTTGTCCAGTCATTTCAACAGTGCCCTCTTTATTTCATGAATTTATTATACTATCTTATTTACCATATGAAATGGCGACAAGTGTTTAGCATTTTGGAGATCAGTTGTCAGTTGCTATTAAAATCAAGATTAATTCATATTAACGATATGCATTTCTCAATACTCCCAGGTGACAACATACATTAAAACAACTATGGCAAGTAATTAAGCTCAATGAAGGGGGAGGGGACAGGGAGAGGTTCAAAACACCCCCAAATATTTGATTTTGCAATCCAAGTTCAGCTGACTGATGCCACAATAATGCTTGGGAAACTCCTCGGGGTTGCTTTTCACTTTACATCTAATTAGGCACCTAATGAAAGAGAAGAATTTTTCCCCTTGTGGGTTTTTCCTCCTTGATATTCTTATGCCTTTATTTAAATGCATAAACACATTGTTTATCAGGTGCAATACCCCAAAGTTTATCCTGTGATTCCCTTAGTATTATAACCTGGAAGAACTAGGTAGCCGCACACCTTTGCCTTCCAGTTATTCTCCTCCACTCTTACTTTTAGTCCTTTGGTTCTTAAACAGTACTGTTAGAGTATACACCAAAAATATTTTAATGGATTTCTTTTAGGTTTTAGAGTTGCTCAACAGTTTATACTAATTAGATCATCCAACGCCTTTTGAAGATTAAGCAAATTGGACAACCCTTGTTAATTAGGACATAATTTGAAGTTTGAAATTATATCATTGATGAAGTAGTCTAATTAATATGATGATATATTAATAGACCAGTGAGACCCAGCAACACTGGAGTGTGGCTTGAACCTCTCCAACGTTTGCACAAAAATCCTTCCTCCTATACCGACATTAATAAAAGATTTCTATAGACTTCAGTCTTTCCACGATGGCATACAATTTATAGTATACACAATGCATTAGCCCATAGTACTGCTCAATTTTTTCACTATTATGAAAACTAATAAATTCGTCAAGCTGAATTAAGCATACAAATCAGATGAGGCATAGCAGATTACACAGTGAAGCGCAGTGTCTCCCGAGCCTAAATGAAATTTCAATCTAATAATTCCTTCCTGGCCCAGTCATAATTTGTTTAGAGATGTTGTTCTACTTCTTTCAAAGCACTATTCGCACTATAATTAAATGATACTCAAGCCTTTAACTTTGATTTATTTCATTTCTCGAAGCTTGAGACAGTGAGAGCTGTACAATGTCACTTTTTTTTTTTTTAATTTCCTTGAAATTACCCTGGTTGTTGTTGAGGTAGAAATTAAACACCTAAGCATTTACTTGAATCGACCGGCGCAAACCACATTCATTCATGTTAACACCTCTCTGCAGTCCCGTGTCCAGCCTTCCCTGGGCTTCTTCTCGGGAACACGGCTAGTAGGAATTCCCTTCGGCTACTATTTATTCTTTTCCTCGATGGAAGGGAGGAGGAAGGCAAGCCTCAGAGTTGCAAGGGGGTTAAGCACCATGGACAGAGCCCGTCGCGCGCCGTTGGCTTCAGCTTTCCTAGTTTTGGCGACTCCCGAGAACTGAGCTCCCGACTTGAACCTGCTATCCTGCCCCGCAGAGGTCATGGGTGAACGAGAGACCCCCTACTTGCCATTGCCGCAGGGCTTCCAGGCGCCAACCACTCGAGGGCCCCCCTTCGCCACGCTCCTTGCCACTGTTTTGTCCCAGCGCGCGCCAGAGCCTCTCAGGCCTACCGCCTGCTCTCGCACCTGCTCGCCTTCCCCAGGCACCGCGTGCCTGCACCTGCTCCCAGCCACCCCCGTCCGGTTCGGGCCACCCGCGGGCTCTAGCGTGCGGGTCTCAGGGTCTTCTCACCCTCGCCGGTATCCCGCTCCCTCCGCACTCTGGCGGGGGGTGGGGGTTGTGTGGCAGCAGTCCTCAACACCGGGAGAAGTAGAAGGAAGGTGGGGTGTGTGCGTGCGTGTGTCTTGTTGTAGGAGAGTGCCTGCTTCTTTTACAACTGGAACTAAGAGTGTGTGTCCACTTCTAATAAAAGTGGTCCGCTCTGGGACAAAAGTGCGAGCAAAGTGTTGGCTAAAAATAGGCTCTCTCTGCACTGAGCGGCTGTGGAAATGAAGATAAGTGGGGCTCGTGCCAGCCCCTGAGGGCGTGTGTGTGTGTGTGTGTGTGTGTGTGTGTGTGTGTTTTCGGGTGGGGAGGACTTTTTGCAGCACATGCGCTCTGTGATCTCTGGCCCTGCCTCTCGTCAGTTGCCCCTTCCTTCTTTGATTGTGGCTAATGAAGAATAATAAACCTAGTAGCAGGGTTTGCCAGTGGATCCGCCCAAGACCTAACTCACACTGAACTGGAGACAGGGAGGAGGAGAAGGAAGATCCGGAGGAAGAGATAAGAGGGTGGTGAGGAGTGTCTATCGGTGGTAGTATTGGGGGGAGTACCCGGGGGCCTGGTGGGCACCGGGTAGGGGGGAGTCGCATGCGCATAGGCGACGGGAGCCGGCTCCTCCGCCGTCCAATCCGCTGAGAGCAGTGAAAAACCGAGTGTCAGAGAAAGCCCTGCAGCCCTGTCGACCCCAGGTCTCTTCTGCACCAGGCACCCGCCGGGCCGAGGGGGCGCAGAGCCAAGCGCCAACCACTGCGCGTACCAGCCGGAAGAGCAGAGCAGCACGGAGCACCCAGGTCCGCAGCAGGGTCCGAGTTCTCGACACTGTGGTCGCGAGCCAAGGATAGGGGTCATCCGAGCGGCAGGGAGGGTAGGACCAAGTTGGGGGCGGAGGCCTGCTACTAAGCAGTAAGCAGGAGGCGGGGGAGGCAGCCAGGTAAGAAAGAGGCTTTCGTTATAGTCTAGGGGAAAACAGCCGAGGCCGCTTTGACCCGCAACTTTATTTAGTAGTTTCTTTTCCCGGCGAGGCGCATACTGGGCTCAGGAAGCCGGAGGGGCTGGAGGTCGGCTCTTAGGTAGGAACCGCCCAGCGACTGGAGCGCAGACCTGGCCAACCCGGTAGAGTTGAGCAGGGGACTGCTGTAAGTGAGTGCTGTGGGGCGCGGGGAAGGGACGGCGGCGTCAGCGCGCAGGCGGGGGCAGGAAGGGGAGGCTGAGGGCGCGGGGAGGGNTGACTCTATAGGGCTTCTCCATCTTTGGCTGCAAAGAATATAATCAATCTGATTCTGGTGTTGACCGTCTGGCGATGTCCATGTGTAGAGTCTTCTGTTGTGTTATTGGAAGAGGGTGTTTGCTATGACCAGTGCATTTTCTTGGCAAAACTCTATTCGTCTTTGCCCTCTTCTCTGGAAGATGATATAATTTGGCGCTTTGACTAGATTTTCCTGATATGCACTTAAGACAAGGAATTGCTCTAGTATTATGATAGTCAAGCTTTATTTGAAAGCCTGAAGATCTCTCCTCTTCAAAATACAAATTTTGTATGCTCTGTGGTTGCTGTTCAGTCGCTAAGTTGTGCCACCCCATGGACTGGAGCACGCTAGGCTTCCCTGTCCTTCACTATCTCTTGGAGTTGGCTCAGATTTATGTCCATTAAATCAGTGATGCTGTCTAACCATCTCATCCTCTGCCTCCGCCTTCTCCTTTTGCCTACAATCTTTCCCAGCATCAGACTCTTTTCCAGTGAGTTAGCTCTTTGCCCCAGGTAGCCAAATTATTATGATACTTCATGATGCCATGTGCTCATTGCACCTCTTTGCTTGTCAAGGGTAAGGCCACAGAAGGTGTTGTCAGTCTTGTGCTTATCTGATACATTCCTATGTTCATAGTCCATTGGTTTCTCCTGGACTGCACTGTCTAGTCTGGGGCACATGATCAGTCATCTCTGTAGTAACCATGCTAGCCATGGTGATCTCTTTACTCCCTTGCCTTCCCTTACCAAATTTAACCCATCCTGTTTTCTCCACTTTTGCCAGTAGGCTGCTGATTGAACTGGCAATAAAAGGAGAGGCTACTTTCTCTTTAAATTGTAATTTAGGGACTTCCCAGGTGGCTCTAGTGGTAAGGAATTTGCCTGCCAATGTAGGAGATGAAGGAGATCTTCCATCCTGGGGTTGGGAAGATCCCCTGGTCAAGGGCACGGCAGCCCCCCCAGTATTTTTGCCTGGAGAAACTCATGGACACAGGAAACTGGCAAAGTACAGTCCATGTCATCACAAAGAGTCAGATATGACTATAATTTATTATATATATTATATATCAAATATATAGAGATATGTATATCTGCAGTATCTTGAAACTTAGTTTCCTTCTGATGCTCCTTCCTCTACTACACAGCCTGCGATGCTGAAAACTACATTTCTCATGTTCTCCTGCAGTTCAGGTACTGGCTGTGAGGCAGAAGTATGGCTCAGTTATTCTCTATTGGTGTGAACCCAAGAGAAGTGGAACTTCCTTACAGCCAACAGGTGTTGCTAAGAAAGGTATATTCCCGAAGTCTGCAGTTTCACCAGTGTCTTCCTTATTCTCCTAGAGCTCATGACTTTTCTGGCAAAGTTGTTCTGCACTAATTCTGGGAGTTGTTCCCAGAAGTTCTGTGTAGAGTCTAATGCTTCATTCTTTTAAAAACTGTGTAAGCACATGCCTGTCTGAAATCTGTGTTTGTTTAAAACAGATAAAGTAGTTTCTGTGAATTGCAGCTAGACCCCCTGATCTCAGGGCTTCCCAGGTGGTACTAGTGGTAAAGAACCCGCCTGCCAATGCAGGAGATGTAAGAGACATGGATTTGATCAGGAAGATCCCCTGGAGGAGGGCCTGGCAACCCACTCCAGTATTCTTGCCTGGAGAATCCCATGGATAAAGGAGCCTGGCGGGCTACAGTCTGTAGGGTGGCAAAGAGACAGACACAACTGCAGTGACGGAGCACTCCTCCATCCACTCCATCCTTAACCCTGTCTTCTCTCCTGCTCAGGATCTTTTTTACTCACCTTTAACTGACTCCCCATCTCACTCCCTAGAGAATCTGCTGCAAACATGTTCCACTTCTGCCATCACGACTTTGAGCGTGTAAACTCACCTCACAGTTTACTAAGAAAATAGTCCACCACCACATATTCCCTTAAGTTTTCTCCTGCCGCTCAGGTATGTTTCCTGTGTTTTTACCCAGTCTTTCCTTGGATTCTCTCATAAGTTCACCTCCTCCCTCAAGTTGTCCCTTTATTTAACTCATGATTTCCCATCCTCTCACCTTGGTCTATTAATTTCTCTTTTTCCTGCATCTTTAATTTTTCGTCTCCCGTCTACCTCTCCTTACTCTACTAATATATGCAAGATGCTTTGGCTGCAACACTTATTTTATTAGCTGTGGCATGTAGTATTTAGCTCCCCGACCAAGGATCAAACCAGGCCCCCTGCATCGGGAGCTTGGAATCTCAACCACTGGGCCACCAGGGAAATCCCTGGCCATATAATTTAAATAAAACAAAAACTCTTTACATTTCTTTCCTCAACTATCACTCTTCTTTTCACCATCAAATTTTGCAAATGTTAGTTGCCCTTACTGCTTTCATCTCCTCACTATCCAGTCACTTCTTAACTTGCTGCTGCTGATGCTGCCACATAGAATACCAATGACCTGTAAGTTTGCACACTCGGGTATTTTTCCCAAAAGCACAGGTTTCAGTGAGGAATTTTGCGCTGGTTCTACCAGTTGTTAATTCCAATTCCCACTTTACCTCTCTGAAAATTGTGGATAATTATAGCATGTACTTAGTGGATGGCATGTAAAGGGCTTAGCATATTTCCTTGGATGTGATAAGTACTTGATAAATACTAGCTAATGATACAATACCGATAATACTCCTTGCGGAATGTGAATGTTGGCAGTTCTCTCTTTCCTAAATAGATTGGCTTGGATCTCATCATATGATCTATAAAGGCAGGATTAGCAGCCTCAGCAGACTCAAACTTTAAACCAGATTTTGGCTTTTCTTGGTATTCTTTTCCATGGTCATCTGTCCATCAAACAAGGCCAGACCCCAGTGACCCATCTCCCCAAGGCTGTGATATCAAAAATGTGGGCTTGTGTATCATTTATTTGTTAACTCAAAGGCACATTCAGAGAAACCAGTGGTTAATTATTATTGATTACATGCACAGAAAGACCCAACATTTTGTCAACCCTACCATTTTACCATAATTTCTAACTTATTTCCTCAAAAAGTAAAGTTTTGAAAGAATACCAAGTATCCTCAGCTGAGCATATGGGTCTTTTCCTCAAGCCAAAAGGATTCTGCACATATACCTTCTGAAACATGTTTCCTTTCTTCTTTTCCTTGGCTGTTCTCCTATTTGCTGAAAGATCTTGATTACCTGAGGATCTATCAACTCTATGTCTGCCTCTCCCTTGCTAATTCCATCATTTTCATAGTTCCTGTGTGTGTGCATGCTAAGTCATGCCCTACTCTTTGCGATCCTATGGATCGCCAGGCTCCTCTGTCCCTGGGATTCTCCAAGCAAGAATACTGGAGAGGGTCACTGTGCCCTCCTCCAGGGGATCTTTCCAACCCAGGGATCGAACCCACATCTCTTGTGTCTCCTGCATTGGCAGGCGGGTTCTTTACCACTAGCACCACCTGAGAAGCCCTTCATAGTTCCTGCTGCTGCTGCTGCTAAGTCGCTTCAGTCGTGTTCAACTCTGTGCAACCCCATAGACAGCGGCCCATCAGGCTCCGCCGCCCCTGGGATTCTCCAGGCAAGAACACTGGAGTGGGTTGCCATTTCCTTCTCCAATGCATGATAGTGAAAAGTGAAAGTGAAGTAGCTCAATCGTGTCCGACTCTTCGCGACCCTATGGACTGCAGCCTACCAGGCACCTCCGTCCGTGGGATTTTCCAGGCTAGAGTACCTATTCTCACCCAGATGCCTCCACATACTTCATTACCCTGATCTCTTCTGAAAGACTGTTTCACATTTCAACAGTTTACTCAGTTTACTGGATATCTGCTTTACCTTCAAACCCAATCCCTACAGACCCATACCACTTCATTGATATTTCACTAATGACATTTACTACTTTCCATTTGTATAATCTTTTATTCTTGTTTGATCTCCCAGATGAGACTGTGAGACCCCTGAAGTCAGAGTCTATATTCAGTTCCTCCTATGCCCTTAAAAGTTTATCGTCACTTCCTGTATAGAGTAAGTGCTTGATATCTATTCAATGATGGGCTGGATGACTGATAGTTATGATGCCAAGTGATGTGAATGTTGTACATAAAAATCTCACTAATACTTGTTCTTTTCTGAGTCTTTTTAGAACTTGACCCCAAATTAACAGGTAAATGAGGGACTGAAAAAAAATTTTTTTCATTGACTAAAAAAAGGCAAAGAAAAACTAGATTACACAAGGTACCCTTGCAGACTACCATGAAAAGAAAGATATCAAAAATATAGAAACATGCAAATAAGCCATTTATAGACTGGCAAAGCTAAATGTTAACTAAGATTTGACAAATGCAAAATCTAACTTAAGTAACCACACAAATATTAATTAAAACAGGGAGGTACCAATTCATAGGTATCATCATCATAAAATTGAAAAGTTGGATAATATCTAAAGTCATTATCAGTGTGGGTTAGAAACCATAACACAACACTGATAGAAGTATAATTATTGGGTGGCCATTGTGGAATGCAAACTGATAATTTCTAGTAAACATGGTTACGCAAATATATTCTGACCTACCAATTCGATTGCTGGGTTTTAATCCGAAGAAATCTTTCTACAGATCCAAAAGGTTCTATCTGAAGATGTTCCTCTCAGTGTTGTTTATAATATCAGAAAAGCAGAGGCGGCAGCAAAAGTAATGACTCTATGGTAGTATAGAAAAGCCTTAAAAAGTTGAGTGAAAATTGAACAACTTGTGTAATATAATGCTATTTTTATACTTGAACACAAAAAAATCTGTGTATTTTTCAAACAAAAATATATATATATACACCAAGATAGAGTCAGCTCATTAGCCTAAGTGCCATTGGCTAGCAAGAATGTAACTGGGAAAAAAATTTATGAAGACACATCAAAAAGGATCATTTTCTCCTATGAATCCTATTTCTAGGAATTTCTCCTAAAAAAAAAAAAAAAGGAAAACAACATTATGCCCATGAAGATGAAAGGCAGTTTTTCTTTAAGACAAAAATTGAAGTGTCCAGTAACAGAAAAATAATTTTAAAACTGTAGTACAGCCATATTGTTAAACACATACTACCATCATGTTTTCAGAGACTACTTAATGACTTGGGAAAATATATTCCTTAAAAAAAAAGCAAGCATGATATAAAACAGAGATCCTTCCTGTTTAAAAGAAGTATATAGATGCACAGAAAATAGGGGGAGAATGTCTCATTTAAAAGGTTACATTGTGAGAGATTCTAATTTCCCAAATTGTTTGTGATGAATTGTGTTCCTCTTCTTACCAGAATTACATATGTATACAGATTTAGATCATGGCGTCTGGTCCCATCACTTCATGGCAAATAGATGGGGAAACAATGGAAATACTGACTGACTTTATTTTGGGGGGCTCCAGAATCACTGCAGATGGTGACTGCAGCCATGAAATTAAAAGATGCTTGCTCTTTGGAAGAAAAGTTATGACTAACCTAGACAGAATATTAAAAGGCAGAGACATTACTTTGCCAACAAAAGTCCATCTAGTCAAAGATTTGGTTTTTCCTATAGTCATGTATGGATGTGAGACTATAAAGAAAGCTGAGTGCTGAAGAATTGATGCTTTTGAACTGTGGTGCTGGAGAAGACTCTTGAGAGTCCCTTGGACAGCGAGGAGATCCAACCAGTCTATCCTAAAGGAAATCAGTCCTGAATATTCATTGGAAGGACTGATGCTGAAGCTGAAACTCCAATACTCTGGCCACCTGATGTGAAGAGCTGACTCATTTGAAAAGACCCAGATGCTGGGAAAGATTGAGGGTGGGAAGAGAAGGGGACAACAGAGGATGAGATGGTTGGATGGCATCACTGACTCAATGGACATGAGTTTGAGGAAACTCCGGGAGTTAGTGATAGACAGGGAGGCCTGGCGTTCTACACTCCATGGGGTCTGAAAGAGTCAGACATGACTGAACTGAACTGAACAGACTTAGATATGGTTATAGACATAACTTTCCCAGGTTGAATACTTTTTCATGTAAGATTCACTGTACCTCTTATTTAAAGTGCTATAACTAAGCAATCTATCAGCTGAACGAAACATCAGCTGAAGTCATTCAGCTAGTATTAGTTCTACTGAATATTTATAGATTGGAAAATGATATTTAATTTACTGGAAAGGGATGTATTTTGCTATCTAAGTTTTATCTTTTCCACATCTCTGAATGTGGAAAAAATCACAGGGTTACACATAGAAGCCAGTCTTGACTATCACTTGCTGATCTGGGGACTCCACAAAATAACCCTCTAAATAAGCCCTATATTATTTCAGCTGCAACCAGCTCACCTCTCTTTGCTTAGAGTGGGACCAAGATGCTCCCTAGGTATCTAAAAGACAGAAACAAGAAGGAGTATATTGTTGGATTCCTTATTTTCATCCTTTCCAGTATTTTATCAGGGAAAAAAAATGCATACTTGGTTAGTTTCAGGGAAAAAAAAGAAACTTTACTAAGAAAGAGTTAAAATAGCACCTCAGTTCTCAGAGTCAGGATCCATTATATCTCTACCTTGGTTCCCTAGTTGATGTACACTTAGAGAGCTTTTGTAAACTAGTTGCTATTGTGTTTAATTGAAAAACTAGCACACGATCATTGAATTCATGCTCAAGATGGTGCAGTAACTTCAGTCTTTGACTACCCCATTAGTTGCAAACCCAAGGCAATGGTAGATAAGAAAAGAAAACCTCACAGGGCTTTGTCTATATAAATAATTTGGTTAAGGATATATTGATATTCATAAGGCCACATAAGATAGAGGGAATTATTGATGGAGCTTTAGAATGATGGCTAGAGAAGAGGTACTTACATACATGTTTATTGCCAAGCAATAAATGTGAATACTCTTTCTTTACACTATGCAGGCACCATCCATCCCTTCCTGTATATGACCAGAAACCACCCCTTCATGTTCTTTATTCTTAAATATGCTCTTTCTGGCTGATTTCATATCTCCCATGATAGGAAAAACATAGCTTTTTGGAATCTGTTTATTTTCATGAAGCAATAGATTTTCTTGCTCTACAGTGTCCTAATGTGTGTGATGTTAGTCACTCAGTCATGTCTCACTCTTTGCGACCCCATGGACTGCAGCACGCCAGGCCTCCCTGTCCATCACCAACTCCCGGAGTTTCCTCAAACTCATGCCCATTGAGTCAGTGATGCCATCCAGCTATGTCATTCTCTGTCGTCCCCTTCTCCTCTCACCTTCGATCTTTCCCAGCATCAGGGTCTTATCAAATGAGTCAGTTCTTCACATCAGGTGGCCAAAATATTGGAGTTTCAGCTTCAACATCAGTCCTTCCAAAGAATATTCAGGACTGGTTTCCTTTAGGATGGACTGGGTGGATCTCCTCACTGTCCAAGGGACTCTCAAGAGTCTTCTCCAACACCACAGTTCAAAAGTATCAATTCTTCAGCATTCAGCTTTCTTTATAGTCCAACTCTCACATCCATATATGACTATAGGAAAAAACAAAGCTTTGATTAGATGGACCTTTGTTGGCAAAGTAATGTCTCTGCTTTTTAATATGCTGTCTAGGTTAGTCATAACTTTTCTTCCAAAGACCAAGTGTCTTTTAATTTCATGACTGTAGTCACCATCTGCATTTATTTTGGAGCCCAAAACCATAAAGTCTGTCACTCTTTCCACTCTCTCCCCATCTATTTGCCATGATGGGACCAGATACCATGATCTTAGTTTTCTGAATGTTGAGTTTTGAGCCAACTTTTTCACGCTCCTCTTTCACTTTCAACAAGGGACTCTTTAGTTCTTCTTCACTTTCTGCCATAATGGTGGTGTCATCCGCATATCTGAGGTTATTGATATTTTTCCTGGCAATCTTGATTCCAGCTTGTACTTCTTCCAGCCCAGCATTTCTCATGATGTACTCTGCATATAAGTTAAATAAGCAGGGTGACAATATACAGCTTCGACATACTCCTTTCCCTATTTGGAACCAGTCTATTTTTCCATGTCCAGTTCTAACTGTTGTTTCTTGACCTCCACACAGATTTCTCAGGAAACATATCAGGTGGTCTGGTATTCCCATCTTTTGAAGAATTTTCCACAGTTTGTTGTAATTCACACAGTCAAAGGCTTGGGCATAGTCAATAAAGCAGAAGTAGATGTTTTTCTGGAACTCTCTTGCTTTCTTGATGATCCAAAGGATGTTGGCAATTTGATCTCTGGTTCCTCTGTCTTTTCTAAAACCAGCTTGAACATCTGGAAGTTCACAGTGCACATACTGTTGATGCCCGGCTTGGAGAATTTTGAGCATTACTTTACTAGCATGTGAGATGAGTACAACTACGTGGTAGTTTCAGCATTCTTTGACATTGCCTTTCTTAGGGATTGGAATAAAACCTGACCTTTTCCAGTCCTGTGGCCACTGCTGAGTTTTCCAAATTTGCTGGCATATTGAGTGCAGCACTTTCACAGCATCATCTTTTAGGATTTGAAATAGCTCAACTGGAATTCCTTCACCTCCACTAGCTTTGTTTGTAGTAATGCTTCCTAAGGCCCATTTGACTTTGCACTTTAGGATGTCTATCTCTATGTGAGTGATCAAGCCATTATGGTTATCTAGTTCATGAAGATCTTTTTTGTATAGTTCTTCTGTGTATTCTTGCCACCTTTTCTTAATATCTTCTGCTTCCAGTAGGTCCATACCATTTATGTCCTTTATTGTGCCCATCTTTGCATGAAATCTTCCCTTGGTATCTCTAATTGTATTGAAGCAATCTCTAGTCTTTCCCATTCTATTGTTTTCCTCTATTTCTTTACATTGATCACTGAGGAAGGCTTTCTTATGTCTGCTTGTATTCTTTGGAACTCTGTGTTCAAATGGGTATATCTTTCCTTTTCTCTTTTGCCTTTTGTATCCCTTCTTTTCTCAGCTATTTGTAAGGCCTCCTCAGACAACCATTTTGAATTTGTTTTTCTTGGGGGTTTTGATCCCTGCCTCCTGTACCAGTGTCACAAACCTCCGTCCATAGTTCTTCAGGCACTCTGTCTATTAGATCTAATCCCTTGAATCTATTTGTCACTTCCACTGTATAATCATAAGGAATTTGATTTAGGTCATACCTGAATGGTCTAGTGGTTTCCCTACTTTCTGCAGTGTAAGTCTGAATTTGGCAATAGGCTTTCATGATCTGAGCCACAGTCAGCTCCCCATCTTGTTTTTGCTGACTGTATAGAGCTTCTCCATCATTGGCTGCAAAGAATATAATCAATCTGATTTCAGTATTGACCATCTGGTGATGTCCATCTGTAGATTCTTCTCCTGTGTTGTTGGAAGAGGGTGATCAGTGCGTTCTCTTGGCAAAAGTCTATTAGCCTTTGCCCTGCTTTGTTTGTACTCCAAGGCCAAATTTGCCTGTTACTCCAGGTATCTCTTGACTTCCTACTTTTTCATTTCAGTCCCCTATAATGAAAAGGACATCTTTTGGGAGTGTTAGTTCTAGAATGTCTTGTAGGTCTTCATAGAACCATTCAACTTCAGCTTCTTCAGCATTACTGGTCAAGGCATAGACTTGGATTACTGTGATATTGAATGATTTGCCTTGGAAATGAACTAACCTTCTTATTAAGTTGATTAGTGGCTAATAAGAGGTTCACAGGAAAACAGTACCATAGGATTAGAAGAATCTTGTATCCTAAGGCTAGAGAATAGGAACTGCTGGGAACTTGAAATATTCTAAACAAACTCCAGACTTTAGCAAGAATAATCAGTTCTTGCAGTAATCAAGAATCAAGTAACCAAGGCTCCTGATTTATGCTACTTTTATGCTACTTCTTACAGTAGCTCAGAATCTATTTTCCTTTGTCAAATTTAAATTTTTTCAGTCTTCATGAAAGGACATTTCTATGATATCTGTTGTCCCAATATGATGCTGATTTGTGTTGAATTTTAAGACACTCTAGTCAACTGCCCATTTCATTTCTCCAATCTTACAGATAGTCATGGATCAATGGTACCAAGTCAGCCTATAAATTTCTTGTAGCTGTCGGTCTAGGTTAACCTGAAAATGGCTTGGAAGCTTGTAAAGTTTCAGTCTGTGTTTCAACTAACAACATTTTCTCTGTGTTTTTAAAAAAATAACAACTATAAAATTATTTCTTGCTCAAGTTATAGGTTAATATCTTTATTAGTGTGTAATGTTTAAATGTTTATCCAAGATCAATATGCAAATAACCATTTTCAAAATCTTTTAATTTTCTTTTTATTTCTCAAAAATCTTATTGAAGAAAAGTGGATACATACACACACACACATGACTCAGCCTGCACACCTCTTGAAAAGAATTGCCTGGATCTTCTGTCCATTCTCTTTCTTTATCCAAATTGCCTCATTCTCTTTGTCTTTTGGAGGGTCCTTTGCTCCCACCATTCTCAAAAAGGCTCAGAAAAGGCTCTGACACATTTGTTCACATTAACATGTAACTGACTTATTGCTTTATTGTGCAAGTAGCATGAATCACTTTTTTGTAGTGATTTAGTCACTATGTTGTGTCTGACTCTTTGTGACCCCATGAACTGTAGCCACCAGGCTCCTCTGTCCTTGAGTTTCTCCAAACAAGAATATTGGAGTGGGTTGCCATTTTTCCCTCTGTGATATCTTCCCAGTCCAGGGATTGAAACTGAGTCTCCCGTATTGCAGGCAAATTCTTTACCAAAGTAACCCTGGCATCGTAATATGCAAATTACTNATAACCATTTTCAAAATCTTTTAATTTTCTTTTTATTTCTCAAAAATCTTATTGAAGAAAAGTGGATACATACACACACACACATGACTCAGCCTGCACACCTCTTGAAAAGAATTGCCTGGATCTTCTGTCCATTCTCTTTCTTTATCCAAATTGCCTCATTCTCTTTGTCTTTTGGAGGGTCCTTTGCTCCCACCATTCTCAAAAAGGCTCAGAAAAGGCTCTGACACATTTGTTCACATTAACATGTAACTGACTTATTGCTTTATTGTGCAAGTAGCATGAATCACTTTTTTGTAGTGATTTAGTCACTATGTTGTGTCTGACTCTTTGTGACCCCATAGACTGTAGCCACCAGGCTCCTCTGTCCTTGAGTTTCTCCAAACAAGAATATTGGAGTGGGTTGCCATTTTTCCCTCTGTGATATCTTCCCAGTCCAGGGATTGAAACTGAGTCTCCCGTATTGCAGGCAAATTCTTTACCAAAGTAACCCTGGCATCGTAATATGCAAATTACTGTTCAGTCTACCTACTTGTCAGAACGGACATGACAAAAAGAGGCTAGGCTACTTGAAATCTTTTAGAAAATTGATCTATTGGAACTTAAACCTGTGAATACACAGCATGTGTTAATAAAACTGAAGACAATATTGAGATGTTATCTTCAATAATTCAACATGCATGTTAAGTATCCACATGCATATAAGAGTGATGAGAGATACACTTATCAAAGTAAATATACATTTAAATGTCACCCTGTTGGCCTATTACTTTATTCAATTACTCTGCCACTTTTACAGATTGAACAACAGAGTTGAAGGAAAACATAACCTTAAGATGGTAAAGGGAACTCCCTGGTGATCCAGTGGTTAGGACTCTGCAGTTTCACTGTCCCATGTGGAACAGCCAAAAAATAAAATGAAATAACTAAGATGGTGGAAAAAATATCAGAAGTATAGCTGGAACTCCTTCTTAAGGAAAGCGATTTTGTGACTTGTGCAATTTAAAATGGCAGCAATTAGTTTCTTAGTGGGACTAATCACTTGCACATAGAGAAAACATCATTTTAGGTACAGAATCAGCCTTTGATTTGATGAGCAAATTCCTAATTTAAAGAAAGAGAAATAGCTTCAGAGCCTGGGTGGGCCAGAGTAGTGAACTATGAATGTAAAATGCTGAGCCTTTGATTGAGAATACAAAGAATTATTAACTTATACCACAGAGTGTTTCTCCTTTGTTTCTCTCTTGCTTTGTGTCTGCAGGGTATTTTATGCACTTTAACTTTGGGGTGGTGGACAAGCAAGGGCGGGGCCCTGATCCTTGATTATCTCTGTTAACAGGGAATTCTGACTACCTTATTAAATGCAGATTCCTCTTGTTAGAGGGGTAGGAAAACCACAGATGTCAGCTGTGGACAGAATATAGTAACATTTGGGGGATTCTAAGATACCTTGTCTCTCTCTCTTTTTTTTTCTTTATTGTCCACTTTTACTAATGTTTTATTAAGCAAATTATATATGTATTTATTTTTTGAAAAGGTACACAATGTGGATTATTTTTTTAAATCAACCATAATCCCATTACACTGAGATACTGATTGTTTGTTGAAGATGTAACGTCTAATCTTCACAGTGTGTTAAAGCTTTTCTTTAGGAAATCAAGTCTCTGTTCTTTAGCTTGCTTATAATAGGAAAAAATAAAAAGAAATATCCTTAATGTCCAGCTATAAGGAATCCAATAATGAGAAATGTTGTTATGTATAAGTACCTATGTGTTTATATGCCCGAGGCTTATTTAAATGTTATCAGGCTATACATATTGTAAGATCTCTTGTTTCTGATTCCTTTTTTCCTAAAATGACAAGTACCTGTATGTTCAAAAACTAAACATCGACTTATTCAGTTTTAGGTAATAGGGTTTTCATGCCAAAATTACCATTGACATTATGCAGTCTTTTTTTTTTTCAGACTTTTTATTATGGAATCAATTTTATTTAAGCAATTCTATTCCTTTCCAGTGATATAAAGCACTGTTATCTCAGTTTCATTTACGTATTCATTTATTTTGGGCTGTGTGGGGTCTTCCTTGCTGCACGCGGGCTTTCTCTAGTTTCAGAGAGCAAGGGGCTGCTCTGTAGTTGCAGCTCCTGGGCTTCTGTTGTGGATCATGGGCTCTAGGGCATGCAGACTTCAGTAGGTGCATCTTGTGGGCCCTGGAGCATGGGCTTAGCAGTTGTGGCACATGACCTCAGTTGCTCCCTGGCATGTGGAATCTTCCTAGATCAGGGATGGAACCCATGTCCTCTGCATTGGTAGGTGGATTCTTAATCACTGGACCTCCAGGGAAGGCCTCAGTTGCTTAGTAAAAAACACCAATACAGTATACTGACACATATATATGGAATTTAGAAAGATGGTGGTGTTAAACATGTNTTTCATGATAGTAGTATTTGAAAGTGGCCAGACATTTGCAGGTCAAAATAAAATGAGGAATAAATGGTGGGTCAGAGACACACATCTAAGACAATGACCTATGAAGACTGTGTCAGATACTGATTCACAAATTACCACGCCCTCAAGACGGGGGCTTGGAGATTAACTACAAATCAACCCTGGGCATATATTTACAAAGTAGAAACCATATATGAGACAGAGAGGAAAAGAGATTCAAGAATGACTTCTAGTATTTGGCCTGAACACTGGGATGTATGGACATCCCATTTACTGAAAGGGAGAACTTTGAGAGAGGAAGAAGTTTAAAGAATGAAATCAATTAGAAAAATCAGAAGCTGAGCTCCATATGTTGCGGTGTACCTCATGTTTTTTTAAAGACTTATTTTACTATGAAATAAAATCTTCACCCAGAAAAGAACATAAAACACAGATGTACAGTTTAACAAATAGTAATAAAACAAACACCTGTACACACACTACCTGGGTCCCCGATGTTTTAAAATCTTCCCTGATGGCTTAATAGGTAGCCAGAGTTGAAAATGACCACTTGGTGATGATTGTAAATTTAATAAGCAATTACAGTCTCTGAGAGAACTTTGGAACAATTTTTCTTCAGACCAGAGGTTAGGATTAGATGAATTTGGACAATTCTTTTGAGTCTGTGATGAGGTGAAGCAAAATTAGATTATTAGATTAGATTAATCTAATTAGCAAATTTAAATTAATTACAATGTTCAGTTGTGAGATGTGGTAGTTAATTGGTGTTTCTGGTCAAAATGTGTTCTGATTCTTACAGTTAAGGGTGCTTTGAGAAGGAATACAGTGTTTCTGATTATAGTAACACAGGCAGAATAATCCTTTGTGCCCCTTTACCTCTGTTGAAAACTATATCTATATGATATGATAGTATTGTTTTCAGTATTATGGTTGTGCTGCTTGGTGGGTAGGGCTAAAAGTGTTTGAATCTCTTCTGGGCTAAATAGACAACAATACCTCTTTGANAGTGTTTCTGATTATAGTAACACAGGCAGAATAATCCTTTGTGCCCCTTTACCTCTGTTGAAAACTATATCTATATGATATGATAGTATTGTTTTCAGTATTATGGTTGTGCTGCTTGGTGGGTAGGGCTAAAAGTGTTTGAATCTCTTCTGGGCTAAATAGACAACAATACCTCTTTGAACCAATAAAATCAGAACCATTAACTAGATCATACAACCCCCTTCTTAATCTTTATTTCTACAATTGATATCATAATCTGAGTGGTGGCCATACATTCAGAATTTTAAAGGAGAACCGTTAATATCTATTCCTTTTGTTAGAATTTTTCTTGGTCATCTAATAATACCATAAAGAGTATTCCAAAAAAGTAATTAGGACTTACAATTGGCTGTGTCTTAAATAAGAGACATTTGCCTCCAAACCCAACAAACGCTTCACTCATTATAGTTGGCTATCTCTTCTCTCCCCCTGCTCTGTTCTCCTTCCTTTTTCAATGCCTCATATTTCATAACAGTCTTTATAGTATGGATATATAGTTCACATGTATGGAGCAAAAAGTCCAGAACACCTAATACCGTACGATCATATATTCCTTCCATATAAATGGCTCTGGCAATTGGTGGGGTTAGGAGACAATATATTCTTACAAATGTAGTTAAAATCTAAGATTATTATATTTTGTTCCAAAAGGGAAACTAGTCAACTTTTCAAAACAATTGCATGTTTTCTTTAAAATTACAAAACCCATGTATTTAGCATCTCACACAATAGAACTATTAATAACTTAAAATATATCTTTTCACCAAAAGTCTCATGACACATGTTAGTAGTGCAGTAAAAAGTGCTGACTATACAAAAATTGTTTTTAAGGCTATCCATCACCATTTCTGGCAATGCCTAGGAAAAAGAGGACGCCTATCAATCAAAAGGTTCTGCATCACACACAATGTCGGCAGCACCTTCAAAAAGGGTTGGAAGAGCCCATAAATCATCTAAGATAATTCTCAGATGATTAGGGAGGAGAGGACTCCTGGTGTATCTAGCCCATCTGGGAGCACTGACTGCAGGCCTGGAGCACCCGCTAAGTCTCTGCACCCATCTGACGCTGGCCTGGCAGCTGTCTTCTTTGGTCATTTTTAACTTTGTGAGCAGCCAGTGATGCATTAGGTCTTGCATGACAGAAGCTTAGACTGATTTGGGGGGTCCAGACTTCTGTATGTGTTTATCAAATAAATCTTGTTAATTGATTTCTTCAAGTCTTGTTTGTTTACTAATTCTTTATTGTTTTATCTATCAATCAATCTTTAGGAAAGTGCGTTTATTAGTTTCTCCTCCAGTTTTACACATTTTTCTTTATGCATTTTGAAGTCAATTTATTATCAGAGACATATGAAGATTTGTTATATCTTTTGTTATCAAGAAGTGAATGTTTTATCATTATATAATGACATATTTTATCCTTAAAATTAATTTTTAAGATAAAGTCTGTTTGGTATGATATTTTATAGAAACTCCAGCTATCTTTTGTTATACTTCTGACTTTTTAAATTTTTCCCTCTTTCTTTTTCTCATTTTATTATTTACTGTTTATTTTTTTTAGTAATCTTTGAAATTTTACCATGGTTATTTAACTTGAGAAAGCTTCAAGCTAATCAATATATTAACTCCTCTTCTCCCAAAATAGAAGTATCTTAGAACAATTTTATTTCAGTTGTCCTTTCCCCAGATTGTATTGATTTAACACGATAACTTTGGCTTCTGTGTGGAGAATGGAGGCAGGAAGAGCAAATGTGAATATGATGAAACCAGTCAGGAGGCATTGGCATTAGTCCAGGCAAATGATGATGGCAGCTTAGATTGATGGATTGGGTGCAGTAAGACAATTAGCTGCAATTGCTTCCCAGCATAAGATAGAACCAGATACTGTTTCATGCTATGTAGCTGACTTCAGTGTTACCATAAATAATAGCTATTAATATTATTAATTGAAAGTCTCTGTGGGTCATGGAATAGGACTTAAAATGCATTTCTCTTTTAATTCTCACAAGAATCCTGTAAGATAGATTTTTTTTGTTTCACCCAGAGACCCAAGATTGCAGACTAAGTGCTTGGCCACAATAAGAAGGCAAGAAGTCAGACCACAGTGTGGACAACTGAGCCAAGGATCTATGATTCATAACAGGAATAAAATCATCTCCTTGAGAACCAGAGATCTAATATCACCTTGCTTTTGTTTGTTTGTTTATGTTTTAGTAGTGGGTTGTGTCGTTGTTTGGTTTTGGTTTTTGTAGCTGCACCAGGATCTTAGTTCTCTGACCAAGGATTGACCCCTGGCCCTCAGCAGTGAGAGCATGGAGCCCTAACCAGTGGACCACCAGGCAAGTCCCTGCTTGTTTGTGTTATATTTCAAAGTAAGGTTAAATATCCTTGTCTTTCCATTCTTGAATGGAATTGGAATAATGGTAAAAATAGAGATTTTTCTTTGGGGGCTATGTTAGGTTAGAAAGACAAGTATTTTATTTTTTTGTGAATATACTTCACTGTTTTATAAACATATGCAGTATCTATTTTGCATTTCGTGATTACAACTCAAAGTTAATAGCAATTGAAGACTCTCCTTTGTATTAAGAAGGTGGAAGATTTGAAATGATGTCCCACATTAAGCAGTTTTTTTGTCAGTAAATATTAAAAATGATGAGAAATGTTAGTGAGGTATTGATTATGGTGCTGCTGCTGCTGCTGCTAAGTCGCTTTAGTCGTGTCCGATTCTGTGTGACCCCATAGATGGCAGCCCACCAGGCTCCCCTGTCCCTGGGATTCTCCAGGCAAGAACACTGGAGTTGGTTGCCATTTCCTTCTCCAATGCATGAAAGTGAAAAGTGAAAGTGAATTCACTCAGTTGTGTCTGACTCTTCGCAACCGCATGGACTGCAGCCCACCAGGCTCCTCCTTCCATGGGATTTTCCAGGCAAGAGTACTGGAGTGGGGTGCCATTGCCTTCTCCAGTATTGATTATAGATAGTCCCAATTTATAAATAGCCAGTGTTCCCAAAATTGGTTTGAAATTTCATTTGCATATCCATGTAAAACAGTAATTATAGTCAGCATATATAAAGTGTCTGCTATGTATTGGGTGGTTTACTAGAAAATCTGATTTTCTAGTCTCCCAGAAAATATTATAAACTATGTTAATTACTCCCATTTTACAGATAAGGAAACTGAAACTGAAAGAGGTCAAATAACTTGCTGATGGTCATGCAGCTTACAAATAGCAGAGTTGGGATTTTAATGCAGGTCAACTCCAAGTCTTGCCCTCTTCACACCAAAAAGCTCAAAAAGGCTACTGAAGTCATAAATGCAGCCAGGCTTAATGTATGAGATTCTTCTGTATATTTGCCTTTCATACTCTCTCCAAAGATACCCCAATGGGAATTAAATGTATTTCATAAAAGAGGAAAGTAAATGAATTTTGGCAAAATAACTCAGAACTAGATCTCCTCATCCTGTGTGACCATAGGATTATTTCTATACAGTTCAGTTCAGTCACTCAGTTGTGTCTGACTCTTTACCACCCTATGAACCACAGCACGCCAGGCCTCCCTGTCCATCACCAACTCCCGGAGTTCACTCAGACCCACATCCATTGAGTCAGTGNCTCCCCCATGCTCCCCTCTCATCCAGGGACCACATGTCATTGAGCAGAGTACCCTACGCTGTACAGTAAGTCCTTGTTGGGTTCTCATCTTATATATAGAAGTCAACACTATATTTACAAGGTCAACCCATTTTGTAAAGAATGTGGTGTGGTTTTCCAGTCAAGAGAACATTGAAACTTCAGAATGATCTGAAACAAAGAAGAAAGTGATAATTCAAGGAGGAGGAAACTGGATCCAGAGGGATACATAGGGAACATATAAATTGAAAATTTTAATGATAAATTTGTATTTGTATGTTAAAATGAAATTCCAAACAGCAGTAACAGGAAAGATGAGAGAAGGGTTTTCAGTGTATGGTTAGAGCTGGCCACGGTTTTTATCCTGAGGAGTACAGAGGCAGCGGGAAGCTTGAGATGACTGGAGAAGCTTACTACTGTTTTTTAAAAATTTTAGATGAAATAATGGTATTAAGTTTTAATTAGATACAATACAGCCTGATATGTACTGAAAAAATCGATCAGTTCCACAGTACGGCATCTTGTATTATTGTTGTTTAGCTGCCAAGTCGCGTCCAGCTCTTTTGTAGCCCCGTGGACTGTAGCCCGCCAGGGCTCCCTGTCCATGGGATTTCCCAGGCAAGAACACTGGAGAGGGCGGCCGTTTCCTTCTTCAGAAACTTATTGTTGAGTAAGCATATTCAAACTTTAAATGTAAATGCCACCATATATAGCTACTTATCAGTCTAGGAAACATAATTTCAAGTGGACAAAGGACAGAATAATATAGAGAAAATAATACCATTCATTTAAAGCTTAAAAATTTATAAGAGCAACCCTATTCCTTAGAAGTTCAAAATTTTCTAGTAAAAAATATGAAAACATGAATAGAAATAATGCATACCAAGCTCAGATAATGTAACTTCTGAAAATAAAGGAAAAAGAAAGGAGCCTGGGATCATGGAAGGGTACGAAGTTCTCTGTAGCACATTTTATTTCCTACAGTAAAAATACGTACGTAAAGCAAATACAGTAAAATGCTAACTGATCAAATCTGAGGTGGGTATGTGAATTTTGCCCTTGTGATTTGTGGTCTCCACAAATTTGAGCAATGGGGTGGCCTTGAGTTGAATGAATGTCATCACAGCCACGGATACCTTCAAACTTCTGGGTGTGTAGTGAAATGAGACAGAAATGTGATTGAGGGCCCCACCAGGTGCTTATCTTGGTCAGGCTAGAGTACTTCAAGTCCTCATCTTGACTCTGTACATCAAGAAACATGATTTTCCTCAGTTTATTCTGACATCGGAGCTTCCCAAGTGGTGCCAGTGGTAAAGAAACCTCCTGCCAATGCAAGGGATGCTAGAAACCTGGGTTCAATCCCTGGGTCAGAAAGATCCCCTGGAGGAGGGCATGGTAACCCACTCCAGTATTCTTTCCTGGAGAATTCCATGGACAGAGTAGCCTGGTGGGCTATACAGTCCATGGGGTCGTAGAGAGTCCAACACAACTGAAGCGACTTAGGACACACGCACCCTAAGGGGAGGATCAGACTTAAAGCTCCTGAGTCCCACCAACCCAGCAGAGTAAAGGGATGCATTCATTAAAGAAACATACAACCTTTTCACTCAGACAGCCAACTCTGCGTTCATAGATTACACCCCTGGGAAACCAGATTATAATCAAAGGCTTATTTAGTGACCGTGAAATTTTTGTTCTTTGGCCAAGCACCAGGACTTGTAGGGTTTTAGTTCTGTCTACCAGGAATGGAAGCCATGGCCCTCTGAAGTAGAAGCACAGAGTTCTAACCACTGGACCACTAGGGAATTCTTGAGCCAGGGATATTCTTAATAGTTAGTGTTATTGCATTGTGTCAGGTTAATTTATCCATTTCAAATAAAATTAATTAAAATCAGTGATTGTCTGCTGAGTACCCTCCAAAATCCCATGCGAAAGACCCAGTGATCGTGATGGACTGTTTGGGCAGCCTTTTCCTTGACAGCCCTGGAGATTTGATGACAGATACTTCATGTCTGCCTCTCCACTCTCCAACCTTCCTGGTGCCACACCTCTGGTGGTCCTTTCCTTGGACTAGCCAGAGTGCAGGTGTTAGTTCAAAACTTTCTTGATGCTTTTACTTTCCATTGTAGCATGTGTTCACATCACCCAAACAGAACCTGTGTTCCCAGTTCTTTTTTTGCCACACTTCACAATCATTTAGATTACTAGCACAGTGGTAATTTTATTCATTCGTTGATGCTTACTAGATGTATTCCTTTAAAATAAAGCAATTATTCTTTTTAAAAGTTGACTTTCTAATATACATAATACATGCACATCATATGAAACGCAACAAAGCAAAAGGAGGCAGTGAAACCTCCACTTCCCTTCTTCCTTTGTCACTTATTTATTAATTTATTTTCCATCTTCTCCCAGTTGTCTTCCTGCTGCCAAAAGCTGAGGAATTGCTTAGAAAACACTTTCCAAGTTAGGTTCTTCTCATACATGTTTTCCCAGCAGTTCATTCTTGCTCACTTGTTTGTCTCTGTTTGTAGATTACCAGCTTCTTAATGGATAGACTATTCTTTACCTTGTTTTATTCCCAGCACCTAGCACAATAAATATACCTTGGTACATG
This sequence comes from Neotragus moschatus, assembly GCA_006410615.1. Taxonomy (NCBI): domain Eukaryota; kingdom Metazoa; phylum Chordata; class Mammalia; order Artiodactyla; family Bovidae; genus Neotragus; species Neotragus moschatus. The sequence goes on along the minus strand of SJYA01002348.1, from coordinate 431,617 downwards.
GTACAATACGTATTTGTTGAATGAGTATGTATTACCAGTAATCGACATTTACTAAGTGGGTAGGATAAATTGGAATAAGATGTTGTACTAAGATCATTATTTATGGCAGAAGACAGACACACCTCACCCATATTCCCCCTGCCTTTGCTATTTGGGTATACACAGGGCCAACTTTCAAATGTGTATTTTTGCCTGACGGCTTTCTCTGGTTATTCAAGCACAAGATGTAAGGGATTAATGACCCCCTCCCACCACCACCAGTGCATGGGTGCTAAGTTGCTTTAATCATCTCCAACTCTTTGTGACCATATGGACGGTAGCCCAGAAGGCTCCTCTGTCTATGGGATTCTCCAGGCAGGAATACTGCAGTGGGTTGCCATTTCCTCCTCCAGGGGATTTTCCTGACCCAGAGGTTGTACCCTGTCTCCTTATGTCTCCTGCATTGGCAAGCAGGTTCTTTACCACCAGCACCACCTGGGACCCCTGCTACCACCAGTGGCTCTCAACGAATGACTGACGGGAGGTGGGGTAAAAATTCCCAGTTCCTTTGCCCTTGGGTAGAATAACTCTGAGGTGTGTGTCCTACATTTACTTCCAGGATTTCAAAGCAAGATTAAACCCCAGTGACCTATAATGATAACTTCTATGAAAATATACCAGCTGATACCGGTGATGCTGAAATTAGCATTGTTGTCTCTAATTGGTCTAACTTGTATCATGTGATGTTTCTGAACTAATCACCATCCCTGGTCTGGTTGATCAGACTTGGGTCACATGTCCACCCTTAGAATAAATTTCACCAGAATCACAAAAGATTGAGGATGAGAAAGAGAAAGAAATCAGAGGCCATTTCCAGAAAGTATTGTGATTAGATGTGGAACAGTCAAAGAACAACTACGTTCCATTACAGACAGAGGACTGAGATTCGCTGAAAAAGAAAAAAGATTTTTTTTCATTAAGATTTATAGCTAGTCTGAATTATTTATCAGGCCTTCTAAGGAAAATAATATTTCTCTATTTTAAACTTTCCCATGGAGCATAAAATGAAAGATTTCTTTTTTAAATAAGATAGATACTTTTTCTTTGGTGGAAGCATGATAATATTCACCCTCAGTGAGGCCATAGGCCAAGCAGTTGGCTTTTACAAACATATTGAAGTATTATTCACCTCTGCAAATATACCTGAGTGGACAGAATTTTTCGAGACAATATTTAAAGGAGTTTTCATAAAGAGAGAAATATTTTGAGCATCTGAATGCAGAAAGTTTGAGGTGTCAGCAATCCAAGGTACTTGAAGTTTCTCACATTAGAAGGCCTTCAACTGAGATTTCCTTCCTAAAGTGTCTTGTTTTTGCTGTTAGTAAATTCTTCAAATCTAAAAGATTAAGTTTCTCACTGAACATTCCGATTCTTTTATTCTTCTCCCTCCCACTGTCCTAGAAATACTAAATTTCTCGTGAACTCAGTAGGTTCAAGCACAGGAATAATTATGCTACCCACCTCCAGTGTACAACCTAATTAGTTAAGGAATCGCTGGTCCTGTGGAATGGATGTGGAACTCTATCTTGTCTGGAGGTTGTGTAGGCTCAGCCATGTCTGACTCTTTGAGACCCCATGGACTGTAGCCCGCCAGGCTCCTCTGTCCATGGAGTTCTCCAGGCAAGAATACTGGAGTGGGTTGCCATTCCCTTCTCCAGGGGATCTTCCCAACCCAGGGATTGAACTTGTGTCTCCTGAATTGCAGGCAGATTCTTTACCACTGAGCCACTGGAGAATTCCCTAATAATAGCTCACAATAGAATATGAAATGTTGGTGACGAAATTAGAGAATTAGTTGAGTGGCACTTTTCCTCTGTCTTTGGAGAGCAGCTCCAAGATGGGGCAAAAGACATGGCTGAGTTGTTTTTTTTTTTTTATTTTATTGGAGTATAGTTGATTTACAATGTTGTATTAGTTTCAGATGTACAACAAAGTGATTCCGTTATACATACACATATATTCATTCTTTTTCAGGTTCTTTTTCCACTTAGATTATTACAAAATATTGAGCTGGGTTCCCTGTGCTGTACAGTAGGTCCTCCTTGGTTATCTGTCTTATATATAGTAGTGTGTGTTGACTGTATCTTAAAGACTAAGTCTCTTTTCTGGGTCTATAGGGATCAAGAGAATGATTAGAAAGAGATGGCCAGAAAAAAAGATCAAAGATCAAACCATTCCTCCTAATCTGATATGACATAAGAAATAAGACTGCAAAATATTTAAAAGTCAAGGAGAATGAGTCCTTTAATGAGGTATTTTAGAGCAAGGAGGAAAGAGAGAAAATTTCCACAAAAGTCAATACAAGCATGTGTGTATGTGTGTGGTCAGTTGCTCAGTCATGTCCGACTCTTTGTGACTCCTGTAGACTGTAGCCCACCCAGCTCCTCTGTCCATGGTATTCTCCAGGCAAGAATACTGGTGTGGGTTGCCATTTCCTACTCCAGGGGATCTTCCTGTCCCAGGGATTGAACCTGACTCTGCATCTCCTGCACTGGCAGGCAGATTCTTTACCTCTAGCGCCACCTAGGAAACAGTTAGTTCAGTTGCTCAGTCATGTCCGACTCTTTGAGACCCCGTGAACCGCAGCAAGCCAGCCCTCCCTGTCCATCACCAACTCCCGGAGTCCACCCAAACCCATGTCCATTGTGTCGGTGATGCCATCCAACCATCTCATCCTCTGTCATCCCCTTCTCCTCCTGCCTTCAATCTTTCCGAGTATCAGAGTCTTTTCTAATAAGTTAGCTCTTCACATCAGGTGGCCAAAATACTGGAGTTTCAGCTTCAACATCAGTCCTTCCAATGAACACCCAGGACTGATTTCTTTTAGGGTGAACTGGTTGGATCTCCTTGCAGCCCAAGTCTCAAGAGTCTTCTCCAACACCACAGTTCAAAAGCATCAGTTCTTCTGCACTCAGCTTTCTTTATATTCCAAGTCTCATGTATGCAATTTTACATTTGCCATGTACAGAAATCCTGCCCTTTCTTTCTCTCCAGTGCTGGCTTGGATATTGGTGGCCCCCGGGTGACTGCAGAACAGTTCAGGCCTGCTTGACTTTCAGTTATATCAATATAAAGGAAAGTTTCTTTTCAATAGAAAGAAAAGACTTTGTGGGGATAGTAATTGCTGGAATGAATTTTCAGCTTGACATCTGTTCCAGACACACCTGCAGCTGTTGCTTACCTGCTTAGAGGCAGCTGGTGACAGGACAAAGCACAAGATGTGTGAGAGAAGGAGCTAGGAAAACTAGCCCTTTCTATGTTGCCACCCCCTGAGCCCCAGGCTGAGTTACACAGGGATCACACAATCATTCCTTCTACAGAGTGTCCTCAATTTTAGCTACACATTAGAATCATCTGGAAGCTTTGAAAATTCTGATGTCCCATCTACACCCTAGACCTCTAAGAATCTCTAACAGTGCGATCCAAGCATTGCTGCTGCTGCTGCTGCTAAGTCGCTTCAGTCGTGTCTGACTCTGTGCGACCCCATAGATGGCAGCCCACCAGGCTCCTCCATCCCTGGGACTCTCCAGGCAAGAACACGGGAGTGGGTTACCATTTCCTTCTCCAATGCATGAAAGTGAAAAGTGAAAGTGAAGTCGCTCAGTCGTGCCCTACTCTTAGGGACCCCATGGACTGCAGCCCACCAGGCTCCTCCGTCCATGGGATTTTCAAGGCAAGAGTACTGGAGTGGGGTGCCATTGTCTTCTCCGGATCCAAGCATTAATAGTTTGTAAAGCTCCCAGGGTGGTTACGATGTATAGTTAAGCGCTGAGAACCATTGCCTAGAACCTTAGGATTGTTGCTCCATTCCCTGTGGAAGTAAGAATGGAGAATGAAGGTAAAAAGAACAGAGGGGTCTGGGAAAAGACAAGGGGCCAGAGGGTAAAGAAAGGCTGCATTTGTAAAGATTTGACCATCAAGGAACTTCTCTGGTGGTCCAATGGCTAAGACTCCACACTCCCAGTGCAGGCGGTCCTGGGTTTGATCCCTGGTTGGAGAACTAGACCTCACATATTGCAACTGAAAATCCCACATGCCACAACTAAGAGCTGGTGCAACCAGATAAATAAATGAATTTTTAAAAATACTTTTTAAAAAAAAGACTTGATCATCATGGAGAAGATACGCACTTTTGGAAAAACATTGGAGTTAAGATTTGGGGAAAATAGAGGAAAAAAGTCTCACAATTAGAAAACGCCAAGATATGTTTCAAGCTTGGAAAGAAGCAGCCCATGAGAAGCATGAATCCAGCCTCTATTCTAATACTGACAGTGAGGGGTACTCAGTCAGCATCTCCCTTTGGAAAGGTCTTTATATTACCAACTCAACATCTACCTTCTTTCTAAATTATATTCATGCTTCCATTTCTGCTCTTTAAACGATTTAGAGTAAATCCGATTCTCTTCTGTCCAGCAGCTCTTTGTGCAGAAGGTAACTCTCTCCTATCCCTACACACATACCCTCCACATTCTAATTAGTGCTAATATTAAAACATTAAATTCAGATGTTTAAAAAGCCCTTCATATTCATTGTTATTTGGTCCTCACCATGCCCTACCAAGTAAGCGCTACTTTATTTTTCCAGTTTACACATCATAAATGCAAATTCAGAGAACATAATGCTTGGCCAAAATCACATAAACCAATGCCAGAGTCATGACTTGAACCCAGACCGTCTGTGTGTCTTTTCCATCATATTTGTTATCAACTCTAGTCTTTGGTGAAGGCATCTAGGATGCCATCAGGGGTTCTTTTTTTCCCTCAGTTTTTTATGGAAGTTTTATTGAGATATAATTTGTATACCAAGAACCTCACCTTTTTAAAATATACAATTCTGTGATTTTAGTATATTCACAGAGTTGTGCAACTATAGCAAAAATATAATTTTAGAACATTTTCATCATCCCCCCAAAGAAACTTCATGTCCCTCAAAAGTTACTCTCCATTACCTCTTCCCTCCAGCTCCTAGAAAGAATGTGGTTTATCCACACAATGGAAGATTATTCAGCTATAAAAATGGATGAAGTATTGACACATACTATAACATGAATGAATTTTGAAACATCATAGGTGGTAAAAGAAGCCAGATACAAAAGATCACAAACTGTATGATCCCATTGATATGGAATGCCCAGAATAGGCAAATCCATAGAACCATTAGCAAGTTTTTAATTGTGATAAAATACACGTAACATAAAATTTACCATTATAACTAATTTTAACTATATCAGTTCAGTTCAGTCGCTCAGTCGTGTCCGACTCTTTGTGACCCCATGAATCGCAGCATGCCAGGCCTCCTTGTCCATCACCATCTCCCGGAGTTCACTCAGACTTGTGTCCATCGAGTCAGTGATGCCATCCAGCCATCTCATCCTCTGTCGTCCCCTTCTTCTCCTGCCCCCAATCCCTCCCAGCATCAAAGTCTTTTCCAATGAGTCAACTCTTTGCATGAGGTGGCCAAAGTACTGGAGTTTCAGCTTTAGCATCATTCCTTCCAAAGAAATCCCAGGGTTGATCTCCTTCAGAATGGACTGGTTGGATCTCCTTGCAGTTCAAGGGACTCTCAAGAGTCTTCTCCAACACCACAGTTGAAAAGCATCAATTCTTCGGCGCCCAGCCTTCTTCACAGTGTATAGTTCAGTGTTATTAATTTCACTCACATTACTGTTCAATCAACATCATTATCCATCTCCAGAACTTTTTCATTATCCCCAAATAAAACACTTTACTCCTTAAACAATAACTTCCCAGTTTCCCCTCCCCCAGGCCCCGGCAACCACCCTTCTGCTCTGAGTCTATGAATTCAGCTCCTCTAAGCCTCTCATGTGGAGAAGGCGATGGCACCCCACTCCAGTACTCTTGCCTGGAAAATCCCATGGATGTCCATGGGGTCGCTAAGAGTCAGACACGACTGAGCGACTTCATTTTCGCTTTTAACTTGCGTGCACTGGAGAAGGAAATGGCAACCCACTCCAGTGTTCTTGCCTGGAGAATCCCAGGGACGGGGGAGCCTGGTGAGCTGCCGTCTATGGGGTCGCACAAAGTCGGACATGACTGAAGCAACTTAGTAGCAGCAGCAGCAGCAGCAAGCCTCTCATGTAAGTGGAGTCATACAGTGTTTGTTCTTAGGTGTCTGGCTTACTTCGTTTGGCATAACATAAGATACAATCATGTTGTAGCATGTGTCAGAATTTCCTTCCTTTTTAAAAACTATGTAATATTCCATTGTACGTATATACCACACTTTATTTACCCATTAATCTATCAATGGACATTTGCATTGCTTCCACCTTAGGCTATGGTGAATAATGCTGCCATGAACTTGAGTATGCTGCTACTGCTAAGTCGCTTCAGTTGTGTCTGACTGTGTGTGACCCCATAGACGGCAGAGGACCAGGCTCCTCCGTCCCTGGGATTCTCCAGGCAAGAACACTGGAGCGGGTTGCCATTTCCTTCTCCACTGCATGAAAGTGAAAAGTGAAAGTGAAGTCTCAGTCGTGTCCGACTCTTTGTGACCCCATGGACGGCAGCCTACCAGGCTCCTCCATCCATGGGATTTTCCAGGCAAGAGTGCTGGAGTGGGATGCCATTGCCTTCTCTGGAACTTGAGTATACAGAGAATAAAACTATCTCTGAGAGCCTGCTTTCAGTTCTTTCGGGTGTATATCCAGAAAAGAATTGCTGGCGTATATGGTAATCTATGATTACACCGCAGATGCAATCACTGCAGATGGTGACTGCAGCCATGAAATTAAAAGGTGCTTGCTCCTTGGAAGGAAAGTTATGGCCAACCTAGACAGCATATTAAAAAGCAGAGACATTACTTTGCCAACTAAGGTCCGTCTAGTCAAAGCTATGGTTTTTCCAGTGGTCATGTTTGGATGTGAGAGTTGGACTGTAAAGAAAACTGAGCGCCGAAGTATTGATGCTTTTGAACTGTGGTGTTGGAGAAGACTCTTGAGAGTCCCTTGGACTGCAAGGAGGTCTAACCAGTCCATTCTAAAGGAGATCAGTCCTGGGTGTTCATTGGAGGGACTGATGTTGAAGCTGAAACTCCAATACTTTGGCCACCTGATGTGGAGAGCTGACTTATTAGAAAAGACCCTGATGCTGGGAGGGATTGAGGGCTGGAGGAGAAGGGGACGACAGAGGATGACAGAGGCATCACTGACACAATGGACATGGATTTGGGTGGACTCCAGGAGTTGGTGATGGACAGGGAGGCCTGGATGAGATGGCTGGATGGCATCACTGACTCAGACATGAATCTGAGTAAACTCCGGGAGTTGGTGATGGACAGGGAGGCCTGGCGTGCTGCGGTTCATGGGGTTGCAAAGAATTGGACACGACTGAGTGACTGAACTGAACTGATGGTAATCTGTTTTTAGTTTTTTCAAAGAACAGCAGCACTATTCCCATTAGTATTTGTAAGAAGTCACAGGAGCTTACAGTAAATGAATGCTTCCATTCTATCCATCATTTGTTTGGAGGCAGGACAAACCTGCCTGACAACAGTGTGATTCCATGCCCCCAAACAATGAGTAAGAAGCAAGCAATCTATTCCTCATCACTTGCACTGTTTTTGACAATCTATCAAGTTAATCAGATGTCTTATTTTTCAAACTTCAGTGAATAAAGCTGATATCATCCTCAATGTATTATCAGCTAACTTAAGGGAAAAATTAAAGTATTTCTTCATTTTTAATAATCTTGAGAGTCAAAGTTTTCTCCTTGCTTGAGCAGAGCCTGCCTGTGAATGTTCAGAGGAAAAGCCTGTTTGTGAGTAGGTGGTGTCTACATGTGGCCCAAAGAGTATGTTATACACTGAATTTTAGTCAGAGCAGATTCAATTTACATCCCCTAAGGGTTTAGTTACACTCATGCCTCAAGGCATAGGAATAGACTGGATTTTGTATCACTTTATTTTTCTAACTCATGAGAGAAAAAGCAGATTGAAGCTGTTTCTGATTTGGGAAGAAGAAAAGGGCATCCAACCCATTTTCCCTCACCCTCTAGTGTTTGCTTTTCTTTTTTTTTCCTCATCCCAAATGTCTTTCTCCCCAAAAAAGAAAATATTCAGTCTTAAGTTCCTCAATTTATTACTAACATTTTCTTTGCAGAAGTAATGGAAAGGAAACCACCAGAAGATCCGACTGGTATCAGTGCCTTATGGGGAGGACATTCAGCAACACAAATAATCTTTCTGTGTTGGGAAACCCTTCTAGCCCCCCTAAAATGGGCCCCAACTTAATAAGCCAGTGCATATCTTCCATGAAAAAGTCATCTCCTACTCAATGAAACTCATATTAAACCATCTCAGAATTATTCATCTCTCAAATTCTATGCCAACAAAACCAAGAATCTTAAGTGGGTTTTTTTGGTTTTGTTTGTTTTGAGCCACATAGTGTGGCATGGGATCTTAGTTCCCCAACCAGGGATGGAAGCTGTGCCCATTGCAGTGGAAACTCGGAGTCTTAAATCACTGGACCACCAGGGAAGTCCCCAGTAACGTTTTAAATTAACTAGTTTGCCTTGATTATGTGATTTGTGCAACAGTTATCTTCTTATTGAAGAGAAATCCATCAAACCCTCCCTCCTGGTTGTGTAGAGTGATGTGTGCTCCCAGGAGTGAACTCCAAGGGAAACACAGGTCACATTTGTTAATCTTTTAGATGGAGAAAACAATTTTGCCCATGCTGATGGAAGGCCATCAAGAACTTCCCTCCATCTGCTACGAAGGTCCCACCGCATCAATTGACTGTGTCAAAGTCCCCAGGATCCCTGGTGCCACTATATCTGCATTGGCCTCAAAGTCACCATCAGAATGACTGAACTCTGAGTCCTCAGAGCTCTACCTGCTGTGGGCAGGAGCCCTGACTTCACTTTCAATGAACTCTCAGCCTCTGCACCTTTATCTGCCCCAGAATCTCCTAGGAAAAATCTCATGTTCTCCGTCCCTATTCACTTCAGCAACCTTGAGAAAGCCAAGACTCCCAGATCGCTACTTTAGTCAACACTTGACTCGCTCTGTTAATCCCACAGTAGCCTGACCCAATCTTTCTTTCTTCTGCAATCATAGTATCTTTTGCTGCAACCTCCAGAACTGGCTCAGTGGTAAAGAATCCGCCTGCCAATGCAGGAGACACAAGAGATGCAGGTTCAATCCCTGAGTTGGGAAGATCCCATAGAGTAGGAAATGGCACCCCACCCCAGAACTCTTGCCTGGAAAATTCCATGGGCAGGCTACAGTCCACGGATCGCAAAGAGCGACTGAGCACACCAGAATTCAAATCCGTATCAACAACGTCTCCTAGAGATGTCCCTTGCAGTCCAGTGGTTGTGACTCTCCGCTCTCACTGCCAAGGTTCCAGTTCAATCCCTGGAGGACTGCAGCTCTCCAGGCTCCTCTGTCCACGGGATTCTCCAAGCCAGAATACCGGAGTGGGTTGTCATGTCCTCCTCCAGGGGATCTTCCCAGCCCAGGGATCAAACCCACATCTCCCACGGCTCCTGCACTGCAGGCAGATTCTTTACCACTGAGTCATGGGGGAAGCCCTGGAAGCTCATACTTTTTTGCCACTTCCTCCCCAATGGCTCCGTGTTATCATCACCTACAGCTCTCCAGGTTACTCCCCATGAGTTAAAGATTTCAGCTCTTGCCTCACTGCCCACCTCTTCAGTCATCTCATTATCACTGAGATGACCCTTCCATTATCATGCGTTGCTGAGTCCTTGACTGCCTCCCTCCAAGGATCTTGTCCCTCACACTGTTCCGCCACCTACCTCCAAAGTTATCTCGCCTTCATCACTGCCTTTCCTGTGACTCATTTTCAAACACTTTTCACTCCAACACCACCCCGTTTTCTCTAATATCCAGATACAGGTGGTTTTTCATCCCCTCCAGAACGTCTACATCCATTGTTTCAGCCAGCTTTTCACTCAGCCTCACTCTCCTCATACCTTCTTCTTCTTCTTCTTCTTCTTCTTCTTTTTTTTTTTTTTTTGCCACACCAAATGGCTCGTGGGATATTAGTTCTTTGACGAAGGATTGCACACGAGCCCTCAGCAGTGAAAGCATGGAGGTAGTACCCAGGTAGACCACCAGGGTACTTCCCTTCTGACGTAGTTTTGGCTGTTATTCTTCATTAAAATTATTCCTTAGGCATAGTTCAAATCTCTTGCTTTTCTCTCTTTAAGCAGTGGTTATGTGGGAAAGTGCCCTCTTGGCTAAATCCAACCCCTCCCTCCCTTGCTGGTCTCACTGCAAACTCATCACAGCCCTCTCAGTGTCCGGTTGGTACTGCTCCTACCTCACCTCCCCAGTCCAGTCACCCTAAGTGCCCCCAGATTGTCACTTCTCACTCAATTCTCTTCCCTTCTCCTGCTCTTTCTCAGCTTGCAACTGCTGACCTTGGTTCTTATTTCATTGAGGAAATAGAAACTATCAGAAAATATCTATTATTGGCTTCTACCAAATTTTCAAAACCAGCTGTATTGGTTCCCACCTCTTTTGTTGGGCAATCCCCACTTCCTGCTTACATCCAAGGATCTCATTCATCTAGAGATCTCTTCTCCTGCTCACTGACTTCCTCCCTACTGCACTCTTCCCATTGGCCTATAAACAAACAATAATATTGCCCAACTTAAATTTAGGAAAGAAATCTCTTGATCCCACATCTTCATTCAGCTATAGACTCATTCTTTTCTTCTTTCTGCAGCAAAATTCTTGGGCTAATTAGTCTTATTCTCACAGCCATTTCCTCAAACAATGGGTTCTTTTTCTGAGCCCACTTTTGTCAGACTGGAGGCCATTCTCAGCACAGAGTTAGCTTGAAACTCAGGCCAGAGTTGGATTGAAAATGCTGAAGGTGAGTGATGCTGTTTAGCTGCTCCAAACTTTCCCATTACTTAAAGTCAAAGACCACTTGCTCACTGTTACCAGCAAGGTGGCCCCTTTCCCTCTTCATCACCTACCCTCTCCCTCGTCCTCTCTGCAGCAGCCACACAGGCTGCCTTGTGGGTCCTAGAAGGTGCTATCTATGCTCTCAAGTCTTTTTTCATATGCTTTATCGCTTTGCTCGCTCTCTCACATCCTTCAAAAAATGAACTCTTTAAGGCATTCCCCAGTCACCCTATTTAAAATTTCAGTTTCCTCAGTCCTTGATATTTTGTACCTCTTTTCCTTCATTTAATTTGTTTCTTCTTTTTTCTCACTGAATGTTAACACGTATGCCAAATATTTTACTTATTTGTCCTGTTTATTCAGTACCTTCTTTGTGAGGGTATTTTTTTAGTTGTGTTTACTATTATCCCTAGCATCCAGGACAATGTCTGGCACATATTAGGTATATGCTGAATTTTGAATAAACAGTGCTTTGAGATGTTGATATAGATCATTCCTGCCATAGAATATCAAATGATGATAATAAAAGTGATTGCTAAGTCATTTCAGTCGTGTCCGACTGTGTGACCCCATAGATGGCAGCCCACCAGGCTCCCCCGTCCCTGGGATTCTCCAGGCAAGAACACTGGAGTGAGTTGCCATTTCCTTCTCCAATGCATGAAAGTGAAAAGTGAAAGTGAAGTCACTCAGTGTCCGACTCCTAGCGACCTCATGGACTGCAGGCCACCAGGCTCCTCCGTCCATGGGATTTTCCAGGCAAGAGTACTGGAGTGGGGTGCCATTGCCTTCTGCAAAAAGTGACTGAGAATATGATATAAAGTGATGGTGTGAGAAAGACTGCTTTTATGGAATTCAATGTTAGGATGAATCACAACCTTTGGTTTTGTGGGAGGAGATAGTAATAAATAAATAAATAAAGGAGAGTGCATAGTGCATCAAATGATAAATGCTGTGAAAAAGAAAATAGTGGATGGAATTCTCTGGCAGTCCAGTGGTTTAGGACTCTGCACTCTCAGTGCTGAGGGCCCAAGTTTGATCCCTGGTCAAGGAACTAAGATCCCACAAGCTAGGCAACTTGGCCAAAAAAAAAAAAAAAAAAGAAAAAAGAAAATGGTAGATAAAGGGAAAGAGAGTATGGTGTGGGTGTATTTTATTTATTTATTATTTTATTGAGGTATAATTGCCATGTAACATCCTGTTACTTTCAGGTGTACAACACAATGGTTCACTATTTGTATACATGGCAAAGTGACCTACACAGTAAGTCTAGTTGCCATCAGTCACCATACAAATTAACCATTGTTTTTTCCTGTTGCTGAGACCCTCTAAGATTGACCTTCTTGGCAGCTCTGGTCACCATGCTGGACATTATGGGTGTGTTATTTTAGAGTGGGGACCATGGAAAGCCTCTTAGAGGAGGTGATGTTTGAACAGAGACCTAAAGGAAGTGGGGAAGGAAGTCAACCGGATGTTTCAGTGAATGTTCCACACCGAAGAGATCACAAGTACAAACGCCCTGAAGCAAGTATATGCCCGGCGGGGAGGGCTGCAGTAACCACAGTGAGTCTAAGGAGGATGGGGCAGCGTGAGCCTGATATAGAGAAAGGAGTCTTGATGGAAAGGCAAGGGACACTCTGGGCCCAGCTCATTTGAGTTCTTGTAGGCTGGGGTATTAAAAAGCAAAGACATCACTTTGCCAACAAAGGTCTGTATAGTCAAAGCTATGGTTTTTCCAGTAGTCATGTACGGATGTGAGCTGGACCATAAAGAAGGCTAAGCACCAAAGAATTGATGCTTTGGAGTTGTAGTACTGGAGAAGACTCTTGGACAGCAAGGAGATCAAACCAGTCAATCCTAAAGGAAATCAGTCTTGAATATTTATTGGAAGGACTAATGCTGAAGCTAAAGCTGAAATACTTTGGCCACCTGATGCAAAGAGCCACCTCACTGGAAAAGACCCTGATGCTGGGAAAGATTGAGGGGAAGAGGAAAAGAGGGCAACAGAGGATGAGATGGGTGGATGGCATCACCAACTCAATAGACACGAATTTGAGCCAAGCTCTGGGAGATGGTGAAGGACAGGGAAGCCTGGCATGCTGCAGTCCAGGGGTCATGACTTAGTGACTGAACGGCAACAGCAAAGGCTAGGGTAAAGCGTTTGGACTATTACTTGGAGTGAGCTGGGAAGTCACTGGAGAGTTTTGAGTAGAAGAGAGTCATGATCTGACTTGCATGTTATAGAAGACTCATCCACTGGAGAGTGGAAGGTAGGGATTTAAGGGCAACAATAAGGAAGCCAATGACCATCAACAAGCAGGAGTTGATGGTATTAATAGAAATAGTAAAGAGTGGCAAAGTTTGGGAATGAATTGAATTGTAGAGCCAACAGCATTTGAGATTAGATGCGATGCTAGAAAAGATTTAAGACAACTCCAATATTTTAGGAGCCTGGAGTTGCCACATCATAAGAAGGGGAAGATTTTGAGGGGTGGGGTGATAGCTTAAATCAAAAATTTTTTTCCATGCTAAGTCTGAGATTCTCAAATTCTCAAGCCAAGAGTTTCAGTGTGTAGTTGGTTATATAGATTTGAAGTCCAGGGAATAGGTAGAGGCTGAAGACACAAATCTGAGAAGCCTCAACAGATAGTATTTAAAGTCCTGGGGTTGGACAGCTTTACATTCCAGACAGTGAGTATAAACAGAGAGAGGATCTGAGGAGATTTCAAAGATGGGAAGGAATCAGCCAAAGAGCCTGGAAATTAGAAAGAGATCTGGAAAGGATGGAGTCCTTAAGCTAAGTACAGAAAGTGTTTCAAGAAGGAAGGAGCAATTATCTCTGTCTGACAGGTAAGAGGACTGAGAAACATGAAGACCTTTAGTGACCTTGACAAGAGCAGCTTCACAAAATGGGAAGCCCATTGCAAAATTCTGAACAGACCAATGACATCATTGCTTTCAGTTTTTCAAGCTAACTCTAACCACTGTGCTGAGACTAGCCTGCAGAGGTTAAGAGAAAAGAGAATAAGGCTTTTCATAATCCAGATGAGAGATGAGCAGTTTGGGCCCGAGAGATGGTAAAGCAGGTACGGAAAAGTGGTCTTATGCTAGCGGTACTTTAAAGGTAGAGCTGTCAATTTCTGCAGGTGGACTGGAGCAGACTGTTAGGAAAATAAAGGAGTCAAGAACGACACCCAAGCAACTGGCTTGAGCAACTGTGGAACAGAATTGCCATAAACTGAGGTGGTGAAGGCTGCAAGAGGTGACGGGAACTCAGTTTTCAATGTGTGTACCCTGAAATGCCTATTGAGCATGTACCAGTTTAAATGTCAACTTTGTTGTTCAGTTGCTCAGTCACGTCCAACTCTTTGCAATCCTGTGGACTGTAGCATGGCAGGCTTCCCTGTCCATCACCAACTCCTGGAGCTTGCTCAAACTTATGTCCATTGAGTTGGCGATGCCATCCAACCATTTGGTCCTCTGTCGTCCCCTTCTCCTCCTGCCTTCAATCTTGCACAGCATCCAAGTCTTTTTCAGTGAGTTGCCTCTTCGCATCAGGTGGCCAAAGTATTGGAGCTTCAGCTTCAGCATCAGTCTTTCCAATGAATATTCGGGATTGAGTTCCCTTAAGATTGACTTGCAGTCCAAGGCACTCTCAAGAGTCTTCTCCAACACCACAGTTCAAAAGCATCAATTCTTCAGCACTCAGCCTTCCTTATGGACCAGCTCTCACATCCATACACAACTACTGGGAAAACCATAACTTTGACTAGATGGACCTTGGCTGGCAAAGTAATGTCTCTGCTTTTTAATATACTGTCTAGGTTTGTCATAGCTTTTCTTCCAAGGAGCGAGTGTCTTTTAATTTTATGGCTGCAGTCACTGTCCACAGTGATTTTGGAGCCCAAGGAAATAGAATCTCTCACTGTTTCCATTGTTTCACCATCTGTTTTCTGTGAATTTCTAGGACTGGATGAATAAGAAGGGTGAAAATATGCAGTCTTGACATACTCTTTCCCAATTTGGAACCAGTCTGTTGTTCCATTTCTAGTACAACTATTGCTTCTTGACCTGCATACTGGTTTCTCAGGAAGCAAGTAAGGTGGTCTGGTATTCCCATTTCTCTAAGAATTTTCCACAGTTCTTTGTGATGTGATTCTGGATAAGAGAGTTTTGAATATTGTCTAGATCAGTAGGTTTTTTTAAATGATTGTAAGTAAAAGGAGAATATTGGAAGTAGCTTGTATTAGTCTTGATAATCTAGGGATTTTGAGCAGGATTGAATTATTCCCAGGAGTTAGAAGCTTATATAATTACTGAAAGCAAGAAGAGTGAAGATCTACTGATGATCAGCTCTAGTTTAGTGATGAAGTAGGTCATGTATGGATGTGAGAGTTGGACTGTGAAGAAAGCTGAGCGCCAAAGAATTGATGCCTTTGAACTATGGTATGAAGACTCTTGAGAGTCCCTTGGACTGCAAGGAGATCCAACCAGTCCATTCTGAAGGAGATCAGCCTGGGATTTCTTTGGAAGGAATGATGCTAAAGCTGAAGCTCCAGTACTTTGACCACCTCATGAGAAGTGTTGACTCATTGGAAAAGACTCTGATGCTGGGAGGGATTGGGGGCAGGAGGAGAAGGGGACGACAGAGGATGAGATGGCTGGATGGCATCACTGACTCGATGGACATGAGTCTGAGTGAACTCCGGGAGTTGGTGATGGACAGGGAAGCCTGGTGTGCTGCGATTCATGGGGTCGCAAAGTCGGACACGACTGAGCGACTGAACTGAACTGAACTGAAGGCACAAGATAGAGGGTTTTGAGCAGTTAGTAAAAGGTGAACAGAGCAGCAAAAAGATTCCTCCAAGCCAGCTTATGATATGTCAAATGAAGAGTTAAATGTGAGACATAATGAGATTTTATGCTGTTTGTTTTCTCTGCAGACATTTAAAGTAGTTCTATGTAGGGAGTTCCTCAGTGGTCCAGGGGTTAAGAATCTGGCCTGCAATGCAGGGGATGCAAGTTTGATCCTTGGTTGGAGAACTAAGATCCCACATGCTGGAGAGCAGCTAAGCCCAAGCTTCACAATTAAGACCCCACACAGCCAAATTAAAAAAAAAATTTTTTTAATAGCACTTCTATTTAAAAGCTCCATCAGGAGCAGAGGTGCACACTAGTTGTCAGTAGGAGATATAAGCAAAGATTCAACTCTGATTTTGTAAAAATGCAGATTTTTCAGCCCACTCCAGTGATCCTGATCCATTCTGTGGTAAGGTTCAGGAATTTTTAACAAAAACCAGGAATAATTTGGGAACACTGTGATAAACACTGCTCTGAGTTGCTTGCAGATTGGAATTGTCGATAGGAAACAGCTGCTGATGGTGTGAGGTGCCCTTGATTGCTGCTAGAACCCAGTGCTGCTTAGAAGCCAGTAGAAGGTTCAAAGAGAAAGGGTGTTCTTATGACACAGGCTGAAGGTCTCCATTATTCTAGAATGTCCTCCGTTATTCTAGAATGAATCACACTTAAGAAAGAACAGGTCTGGCCCCACTGTCTACCTAACTGTGGGGGAAAAGTGGAGATTCTGGCCTTCTGTTCTAATTTTTAATAAAGAGAAAAAATAGCAATTCTCTCCAAATTTCCTGGAGTTTAGCTCATAAATGCTAGACATTGAATCTTTTACAAATTTTAAAATAATATTAATAACTTGGCTGTCAAATGGTTACCCAGGATGATGTATCGAAGAGAAATGAGAAAATAGTTATTTTTCCCAGGGCTAGCGTTAACTTTTGACCTTATTTGGCCAAGTAGGAGGTATGGGGAGAGGTAATCGTATATTTTTAACGTGCAGATAAATCCCAAGCAAAGCAGATTATTTTTCTTAGTAAGGCTGATTTCATTATAAAAGAGTTTGTTGGCTTTTTTTTTTTTTGCCTTAGAAAGTTGTTTAATCAAGGTGTAAGTATATTAATTCAAAGAAGAGTTTCAACCATTTAAATAAAACCAGCATGTCAGTATGTATCTGAAATATTTTCCTAAAATTTTCTCCTTATTACTAGCAACCACTTAACATCCTTTAACTACTCAGTTCAATCAATTAAATTAGTCCCATGAAATACAATGTGCAATAGAGATGTTATCTGAGATCATTTTTATTCATGGTTAGAGACTAGGAAGAGGATTTTGACAAGCCCTTCAAAATCTTTTGGGTGATGTTGAAAACTTCAACGTACAAGTGATGATTCAGTTTGAGGGGTGAGAACCTCCTGGTGTGATAAGAGGCAATTCTACATAAAGAACACGAGAGTGGCAAACCCCCAAGCTATACAAAGATGGCTAGAGTATCCACACACTCGTTACTGGAGTTTTCTGCTTCTGAGAAACTGAGAAATATGAATATGCAAAGCTCCTAGACTCTGATCAGCATTTGCCTCTTTCAGCTGGTTCTCTTTCTGAAAAGGAAGTCGTTGTGCCCCCTGGCTTTCTAAGTGCTGTGTTCTGAATCTCCAAAGCAAGCAGAAGAGAGAAGAAAAGGGGAGGGGGATGTGTTTACTTGTTTTTATACAAAAATTAAATTTGCCTTTTACAGAGCATGTGTTTTCAGACAAATAACAGGATTTAGCCAGTGATTTCTCATAGAGCTGTCTACCAAGATTCATTGTTCCTGGTTGTCCAGAGATGAAGTAAGAAAAATCCCAATGCCTTCACACCCTGAATTGCCCTCACTGATCCACAAGTTCTGTAACTCCATCTCTTTCTCTGTTTTTTTTTTTAATCCAAAAGATCAAAAGCAAATGCACCATCATGTTCATTTCATGTATTTCCATAATTGTCTTTGTACTCAAGATTTTTTTTTTAAGTCCCAGTCCTTTGTGAGAATTAGTGCTTGTTTGTCTATCATATGGAGAAGGCAACGGCACCCCACTCCAGTATCATAAAAAAATTAATTTTATATAAGAATGGTTAATCCAGAAAAACAGAGCTCTTAAGTCTACCAGCATCCTCTCATTTGACCTTGTGGCAAATATATTGCCTTCTTCCCATCACACCCAGTCTCTGACCTCCTTTCCCTCCCTTGGCTATCAGTTCAGTTCAGTCACTCAGTCATGTCTGACTCTTACGGCCCCATGGACTACAGCACACAAGGCCTCCCTGTCCATCACCACCTCCTGGAGCTTGCTCAAGCTCATGTCTATCGAGTTGGTGATGCCATCCAACCATCTCATCCTCTGTCGTCCTTCTCCTCCTGCCCCCAATCCCTCCCAGCATCAGAGTCTTTTCCAGTGAGTCAGTTCTTTGCATCAGGTGGCCAAAGTATTGGAGTTTCAGCTTCAGCATCAGTCCTTCCAATGAATATTCAGGACTGATCTCCTTTAGGATGGACTAGTTGGATCTCCTTGCAGGCCAAGGGACTCTCAAGAGTCTTCTCCAACACCACAGTTCAAAAACATCAATTCTTTGACACTCAGCTTTCTTCATAGTCCAACCCTCACATTCATACATTACTTCTGAAAAAAACCATACCTTTGACTAGACAGACCTTTGTTGACAAAACAATGTATCTGCTTTTTAATATGCTGTCTAGGCTGGTCATAGCTTTTATTCCAAGGAGCTAGCATCTTTTAATTTCATGGCTGCATTCACCATCCACAGTGATTTTGGAGCCCAAGAAAATAAAGTCTCTCACCGTTTCCATTGTTTCCCACCTATTTGCCATGAAGAGATGGGACTGGATGCCATGAACTTAGTTTTTTGAATGTTGAGTTTTAAGTCAACTTTTTCACTTTCATCAAGAGGCTCTTTAGTTCCTCTTGGCTTTCTGCCATAAGAGTGGTGTCATCTGTGTATTTGAGGTTATTAATATTTCTCCCAGCTTCCGGAACAGCAACCAAGCTATCTTGGGCCAACAGCACCACCTATTGGGGATGATAGTAAATTGTTTAAAGAAATGACTAACAGGACTTCCCTGGTAGTTAAGTGGGTAAGATTCCACATTCAGAATGCAGGGAACCTGGGTTAAATCCCTGGTCAGGGAGCTAGATCCCACATGCTGCAACTAAGGGTTCACACGCCACAGTGAAGACTAAGGATCCCTCATGCCACAACTACAGGTGCTGCAAGCTGCAACTAAGACCTGGCACAGCACCTCCCCCAATAAAACCTGAAAAAAAAAAAAAAAAAACCCCAAAGTACATACCCTAATCGTTAAAAAAAAAAAGGAAAAGAAATGGCTTTAGCATATGCACAAGTCATATTCTCCCATGTTCTCTACATTCAAAACTGAGTAAATCATTCTTGGAACTTTTCTTAATTGCACATCACACATACACACACACACAATGTCAACCATTAGGAAAAGCTCCAACGATACTTGTCATTTTAAATCGCATCCCCACATAGCTCTGACCCTCCCTTTATATGACCCAACCTCATATTCTACCCAAGGATACAGACTCTTCATTATGCCCTCTGGAACTCATTGTCTGTCATCAGCAAAATTTTCTATATCCTCAAGGTCTTCTCCATATGACTTCCACCTCTTTATTCTAAATGAAACCTGTATTTCCTACCATTGCAAGTACGTTGGTGACTAGTCGCTTCAGTCATGTTCAGCTCTTTGCGATCACATGGACTGTAGCCCGCCAGGCACCTCTGTCCATGGGATTCTCCAGGCAAGAACACTGGAGTGGGTTGCCATGCCCTCTAGAGGATCTTCCTGACCCAAGGATTGAACCTGCATCTCTTACATCCCGTGCATTGGCAAGCAGGTTCTTTACCACTAGGATCACCTGGGAAGGCCCACAGTTGGAAGTACTCACTGCCAATTCTAGAGGATTCCCCTTTTCTTCTCCCCAAACATTCTTGCTTCCTTTGAAGCTCAGCCATTGGTCATCCACTTCTCAATGTGTCAACCATCTACAGACTTTATAGTCACTTCTCATTCCTTGAATAGTCTCATGCATGACCCACTGTCACTCTCTGCAACAGCATGCGTCTCATAATTCTTGGTGATTTCAAAATCAGGCTTTTGATGTCCTCTTCTCTCCTGGTCTTATTCTCCACATCATTCCAGCCCCCTGCTCCACAGTCATGCCCTAGACAATATCATCACTCCGCCTGCACAATGTTAATTTCACACATCATGCACTCCCACTCTGATCATTATTTTTAGCCCAGGAGAAAAACTTCTATTGACCTTAGCTTTTGTCCTTCACCTCACCTGGGTGACTGAGCATGCAGCCGTGCAAGCTTCAACCTGAAGTCATGTGCTTGCCATCCTTGCCCTGGTAGTGCTAGACAACTCTTGTATTAAGGACAGTTTCACAACTTCTGAAATTACATTTGGCAAAATATGAAAGTACATCACAGTCACTTTGAGAATTTCCTCATATTTGTCCCCAATATTTTACCCACATTAAATTAAACTTACTTTTCCTCAAGTTCTAGCATGTGAGGTGTCTAAGTTTTCATTACTTTCCGTGGATTTTGACTCTATTATAAAAGTATTTTCCTACTATTTTCCATCTAAATGTTAATATTTAGTACAGAGCATTTTCTAGACCCCTTATAAGGCCTCAGACCCCTCTAACATAACGCTTTGGTGACTCTTTTTAGGGGAAGCAAGTGGGATAAATGAACTGTGATTACTGTAAGCAAGACAGATCAAAATCTGTGTGCTTCTTTCCAGAAGATAGATCAAAAGGAAAGAAAATGTGCTGTGTCTGAAAATTCTCTGCCTAAAACTGTTTTTAAAACTTTGCTCATTTTTTTTTTCTGTGTTTCTGTGAAAGGAATAGGGAGCCATTCCCAAGCAGTATCCCCAGACAGGGTAAGAGGGTTGTGTCGAAGTTCACACGCGACCATGATTTACGACTAAGATGAGTCAGGACTCAACCCCTGATCCTACCTTTTCACCTCCTCCCTCCACATCATCACCCAGTTATGCACACCAGTCATGAGTCACCCTCTGTTCTGTGAAAGACTACAGTCCTCATCAGGCCAAGATGGGCTCAGAGCTACGTACTCATCCCTCAGCATGTGAAAGGAAATAAAGGTCAGGGCTTTCATCCAGTATTTTCTGTTTCACTGAAATCTTTAAAAAATCACGTACATTCCATCCTGTCTGCTTCACTCTTGTGTGATCCCAGAAGCCTGTGTTTGCATTTCGGCCTCTGATTTTTTAACATTGTTGTCATTGGACGATATATTCCAAGCATCTAGCTAACAAGTGAGTCTTTGACATAAATTGAAAATGTTGCTTCTTCTTGTATAGGACAAAATTCGACAAAACAATTGGCTCTGAAGGCACATGAAGGCAAGGGGAGTTGAGCACTTTGGATGTTAGCACTGTAGACAGCATCTATCTCCCATTCCCCAGTAACCAAGACTTCTGAAACGCAAAGGGTTTTTTTTCCTTCAAATTCATGGCTCATTCTAGAGACAAAGACATTTTGCAGAACTAACCAGATAATACTCAAAAGTGGATTATCAGGAGAACTATACAAACATGTCACTCCAAAACAGACCCTAAAGAGAATAGGATACATACTTCAGGTTCTTTTCTGCTTTTTGGCCATGCTGCAAAGCACGCAGGATGTCCACACATAGTTTTTGGGATCTTAGTTCCCCGACCAAGTATTGAACTTACGCCCCCCCCTAAAGTGGAAGCACAGAGTCTTAACCTCTGGACCACAAGGAAAATCAGCAAAATAGGATTCAGTTGCTGGGCCACACGTAAGGAAACTGGCTGAGTTGTGAAATATGTTGACAACAAAACTTCAGCTGATACTGGCGCTGACTCCAGAGCTCAGCTGTAGGAATTTCTGCTTCTGAGCAGAGTTCTAATACGCAAACAGAAAAATCAAACCATAAGGCTAACAGGAAATTGTATCTTCTCAGAGGTCAAATTTGCTGAAACTTTTGCATAAGGTACAAAAGGGCAAGAGGACCAAAGACCCTGGTGAAATCAGGACCCTGTCCCCTGAAGCCAGTGACTGAATGGGAAAATAATTTCATATCCTCATGCCTGGATTTTAAGTGCAGAAAGCAATATAGTCTGGCAAAAATAGGGGACATAAATTTAATAAAATGAGTTTTATGAGATGGGGCACAGCACAGCTTCCCTAATTAAACTTTATCCTCACGTTAGAGCAATTTTCTTCTTTTTGAGACCAGCCTATCCTTTGTTTCTTAACTTCCTGTCATCCTTTTTATTGGGAAAGCAATTATTTTTACTAAAACCTGTGGACAGAGCTCATAAAGTGACCCTGTTTTGCCCATAGTCCACATTGTTGAAAGATATAAAGAATAAGGGTACATTTTTGGAGGGGAAATAGATCACCAAGTAAAGATTACTCAACATAGTACATTGTGCCCATATTGTAATTTTTAAAATTTATTTTATTGAAATATAGCTGATTTACAATGTTGTGTTAGCTTCTGATGTGCAGGAAAGTGACTCAGTTATACACACACATATATATATATGTATATATATTATAGTTGGTATTTGCTAATCCGAAATTCTTAATCTATCCCTCCTCCCATACCCCCCATGACTGTAATTTTCAACTAGATTTTCCGAATAAAGATTATAAAAGTATCCTTTCTAATATAGGAAAACAATGTTTGCTTTCGGAGACATTGTACAAAACAGATTTTAGATTAAAATTCTAATTCATAGCCACCTAAAGAAGATGTCTAGAAATCCTTAAATATATTCTCATTGATCAGAAAACTGAACATAAAGCAGTCACTACTGCTAAAACTGTTTCATGACAGTTATTCAAAGTGATTTGGTACAGTTGCCTAGCTAAAATAACTGCCTGTAAGTATGCTACAGTGTGCTGGGTCGCTCAGTTGTGTCTGACTTTTTGCGATCCTAAGGACTGTAAGCCCGCCAGGCTGCTCTGTCCATGGGATTCTCCAGGCAAGAATACTGTACTGGGTCGCCATGCCCTCCTCCAGGGCATCTTCCCAACCCAGGGTTTGAACCCAGGTTCCTGCATTGCAGGCAATTCTTTACCATCTGAGCCACCAGGAAAGCCCAAGAATACTGGAGTAGGTAGCCTATCCCTTCTCCAGGGGATCTTTGTGACCCAGGAATTGAACTGGGGTCTCCTACATATCAGACAGATTCTTTACCAGCTGAACTACCAGGGAAGCCTGCCTGTAACTATATATGCAGGCAAAACAAACTTCTGACACAAGTCACTATCGGCTTCTAATTTCAAAAAATGTAGGGATCTCCGTGGTAGTTTAATGGTCAGGACTTCATCTTCCAATGCAGGGGATATGGGTTTGATCCCCAGTCAGGGAACTGGGATCCCACATGCCTCATACCCAGGGAACCAGAACATGAAACAGAAGCAGTGTTGTAACAAATTCAATAAGGACTTTAAAAATGGTCCAAATAAAACAAAAAATCTTAAAAAAATAAAAAATGAATAATTTCTTTAAAATGCACATCAAGTTTCATCATTAAATATCCTTTTGGTTATTGAAAAGTCAACCAGGTATATATTGAGCACTAATCATTGGTAAAGTTCCAGCAGTAATAGAATTTCATCATGTAAGGTAAAATTTCCATGAAAAGATCACTTGCTTTATTGTATTGGGTTAACTTTTAGATAGACAGACAGATGGATAGATAAGCAGATATTTAAATTTTAGGAGTTTTAGCTTCTTCAAAAAGAGTTGTATTGTCGTTTTTAGACGATCACACCATTAGGTACATTTTTGATGTTTCTTTCAGTTAAAAGACCCTAAGCTATGAGTATAGTGGTGTAATATATCCACAAAAGAAATTATAACCACATTCTTTGAAGTCAATATTCTCCAGATATCAGTGTATTCTACCTGCTGGGAGTCTACAGAGAAATGCCCAATGATGTTGGTGATAGCCTCAGACTATTTTCCTTTGAAAAACTAAAAATAATTCTGATCTATGAACCACCAGATGCCAAGAAGATACAACTGTTATAAGGAGAGCACAAGAACTTCAAAGCTGCTGACCCAAGATGAATTCATGAGGTAGTCTCTGTAAGATTAATTTGCTTTCATTATTTGTTTTTCAAAAAAAAAAAAAGCTTTAAGGGCATTTGCCATTTTGAGGGCAGTAGAGACCCCTGCAAGAAGAGAGTGGAGGTAAAGCTAAGAGGTAGATTGAAGAAGCAAACCCAAAGAAAGGGACTCCATTCTTTCCCATTATGGTTTTTCTCCCAGAAATTAAAAAAAATTTTAATATAAATTTAGGTAGATTATTTGCTTTGGGCTATGTTAAATAGAGCCTAAATAAAAAGAATAAAAAGATGCCAAGTGTGGATTTAATCAGTGTCTTTCAGCATCACAATATAGGCTTTCTTAATTTTCAAAAGCAGAATAGGAAAATTTAAAAAGCAATCCAGTGTTCAGGGATATTTTACTTACTATTTTAATAAACCTTTGTTTATGCCTAGAGGTGCCATTAAATTACCAGCCAGACATTAATACACAGCTCACAGGGGACTGGTGTATACGCCGTGATTATTGCTGGGCGTTTGCTCTGCTGTTTATAAACAGCTACTGGACAGAAGTTTTCTTTTTTTTTTTTTTTTTTTTTAAGTCTGAGCCTCATTTATATCCCAAGATTGTTTTCCCGTCTACTCAGAGATGAATAGCTATTTATGATGTGGATCAAATAATCACAATAGCAGACTTTTAAAAATAAGGCATTTTTTAAAACCAAAAAGGACCTACTATATAGCACAGGGAACTTTACCCAATATTCTGAGATAACCTATATGAGAAAAGAATCTTAACAAGAATGATTATGTATGTGTGTAACTGAATCATTTGGCTGTACATGTGAAATTTATGCAACATTGTATATCAACTATACTACAATAAAATTAAATTTTTTTTTTAATAAGGTGACTTTAAACAGTTTTTCTGTGGTTACAGTAGAAGGCAACAGTTTTTTCTTACTTGAAGATGTGATGGAAAATAGAGCAGTTGATGTATAGTCTTATGCCCTTTCCAGTTTACAGTGCACAACTTAGCTTAGGTCAGGCTAAGAGACTGTTATATCTGGGAGGACCATCAGGGCGACAATGGTTTTCACCTGTGCAAATACATGCCAATAACTGTGTATTTCAGAAAATCAATCAGAACATTTCGGTGAAATCCAAGCCTGAATGTGCTTGGTACATTAACTCTAATTATAATAATGAGACTATAAATAATTCATCTTGTATCAGTACAATGAGTTAAATGGCATCATATTTCTTTGATGAGTAATCTTGATTTTTCTCCTTGCACTTAAGGAATAAGAATGCTACCAAGATGGTGTGATTTCATAGCTCTAAATTGTCTTTGTTTTTTTAAGTTTATAGTGCAAATCAGAGCATAGAAATTCTAGTCAATGATTTAAAACAATTTTCATACTGCTTTCAGGTGGCTGGAAGCAAATAGCATAGCAGTAGAATGAAAATCCGGAGAAGGCAATGGCACCCCACTCCAGTACTCTTGCCTGGAAAATCCCATGGATGGAGGAGCCTGGTAGGCTGCGGTCCATGGGGTCACTGAGCGTCAGATACGATTGAAGTGACTTAGCAGTAGCAGAATGAAAATCANTTTATAAACAGCTACTGGACAGAAGTTTTCTTTTTTTTTTTTTTTTTTTTTAAGTCTGAGCCTCATTTATATCCCAAGATTGTTTTCCCGTCTACTCAGAGATGAATAGCTATTTATGATGTGGATCAAATAATCACAATAGCAGACTTTTAAAAATAAGGCATTTTTTAAAACCAAAAAGGACCTACTATATAGCACAGGGAACTTTACCCAATATTCTGAGATAACCTATATGAGAAAAGAATCTTAACAAGAATGATTATGTATGTGTGTAACTGAATCATTTGGCTGTACATGTGAAATTTATGCAACATTGTATATCAACTATACTACAATAAAATTAAATTTTTTTTTTAATAAGGTGACTTTAAACAGTTTTTCTGTGGTTACAGTAGAAGGCAACAGTTTTTTCTTACTTGAAGATGTGATGGAAAATAGAGCAGTTGATGTATAGTCTTATGCCCTTTCCAGTTTACAGTGCACAACTTAGCTTAGGTCAGGCTAAGAGACTGTTATATCTGGGAGGACCATCAGGGCGACAATGGTTTTCACCTGTGCAAATACATGCCAATAACTGTGTATTTCAGAAAATCAATCAGAACATTTCGGTGAAATCCAAGCCTGAATGTGCTTGGTACATTAACTCTAATTATAATAATGAGACTATAAATAATTCATCTTGTATCAGTACAATGAGTTAAATGGCATCATATTTCTTTGATGAGTAATCTTGATTTTTCTCCTTGCACTTAAGGAATAAGAATGCTACCAAGATGGTGTGATTTCATAGCTCTAAATTGTCTTTGTTTTTTTAAGTTTATAGTGCAAATCAGAGCATAGAAATTCTAGTCAATGATTTAAAACAATTTTCATACTGCTTTCAGGTGGCTGGAAGCAAATAGCATAGCAGTAGAATGAAAATCCGGAGAAGGCAATGGCACCCCACTCCAGTACTCTTGCCTGGAAAATCCCATGGATGGAGGAGCCTGGTAGGCTGCGGTCCATGGGGTCACTGAGCGTCAGATACGATTGAAGTGACTTAGCAGTAGCAGAATGAAAATCAGAAGGCAGTGCTGGCAAAATGGAGCTGTTAAATAGCATTCTGAATTTCCATAACTGGTGGAATGAGTGTATACCTTCCCACTGTATCTCTCAGAACTGTTAACTGGAGCTCTATTTGGTTACCTGGCAGAGCTTGGGAAACATGGTTATTGAAGGCCTCTTTCACTTTCTTTTTTTTTTGACTGGGTGGCATGCAGGATCCTAGTTCCCCAACCAGGAATTGAACCAGTGCCCCCTGCAGTGGAAATGAGGAGTCTTAACCACTGGATCACCAGGGAAGTCCCTCACTTTAAAAATACAAGTGATAAGATTGATGAGTCAGGTAAGACTTGAATTTTTCCAGCATCATTAAAGAAGTAATAAGTCTATAGTAGTTACTTCCAATTATGTGTGTACTTATGCATATAAATAATAAATATAAACATTAGACAAAATGCAAAGGAAAATGTAAACTGTTAATATCTTTTGAGACTGCAACTCTGGATATCTCTATTAAGATTACACACACACACACTCCCTCTCCCAGCAATACCATAAAAACTAATCTACCAGCCCATAAGGATTCATAGGAAAGGATGCTCAGAGGAGTCAAAAAATAGAACTACAAAGGGAGTGCTCATCACCAGGGAAAGAGATAAGCAAAGTGGGGTTCATTCATACCAGGAAATATTATGCATTCACAAAAGAAAACGTGCTAGACAATATTTTTAATCAAATATACTCTAATAAAATATAGAAAAATTTTTAAAATTTAGAAAAATGTTTTTCAAAAAGTGTTAGGTATGTATTAGCTGGGGCTTCCCTGGTGGCTAAGCTGGTAAAGAAACCACCTGCAATGCAGGAGACTCTGGTTTGATTCCTGGGTCTCAAAGATCGCCTGGAGAGGGGATAGGCTACCCACTCCAGTATTCTTGGGCTTCTCTGGTGGCTCAGACAGTAAAGAATCTGCCTACAATACTGGAGATCTGGGTTGGATCCCTGGATTGGGAAGATCTCCTGGAGAAGGGTATGGCAACCCACTCCAATCTTCCCTGGAGATTCTCCATGGACAGAGGAGCCTGGCGGGCTACAGTCCTCCATGGAGTCTCAAAGAGTTGGGCACGACTGAATGACTAAGCACAGCACACGTATTAGTTGATTTGGAGGGACTTTTACACTGCACGTTCAAGTGAGAAAAATAGTTTTCTAACTTTTTTTACAGTAGTGATGAGGAGAGATGGATAAGAGAGGAAGAGGAAAGATATAAAAAATTTAACAAAATGCTTTTAAACAGCATTCTGAAATACATATAGAATATGATACTATTTATTCAAAATTTTATATATATGTGCATATATTAGCCTGAAGAGATATATGAAAGGATGTTACTAAAGTTTTAATAGTGATTATCTCAGAGATTTTTAATTTCTTCCTAAAATTTGTTTTTATTCTGGTTGAGTACACTATAGCTTATTTTAATGGTATAATGAGTTTTTTAAAAAGGTTATCAGAAATGTCAATGTTTAAGAACAAATTTTTCTATCTGTAGGATAAAGACTATATAAATAGGCTTCTGAAAAGCCAAAATGTAATATTTTGTTTTCATATACAAGGTTTGATATAAGCTCTAGACAACCAGTAAAAAAATTATTTGATTTGGCAGGTTTTTAAAATTGCATCAAGGCTTTATATTAGGCTGATATGTTATGGCTCAAGTATAAGATGTAGACCATTTACAAGGTCTCATCCTGATCAAGAGTTTTTAAAACCTCTAGGATATCTGTCAAAATGGGATCTGCAGGCTTTGAGGTGCTGGCTTTTGATAGAAAAATTCAGAATATATAGCAGAATCTAATCCTCCTAGGTAAGAGGAGTTAAGTCCTTATTCCTTCCTTGGGCTTGTGTTTGCAGAAACCCCAGGTTTGCAGAAACCCCCTAGCCCTCTAGGGATATGTATACATCATGTCACTGTGGACTTGCCTAGGTTTTGAATATTGTGAAATGAACATCTTGGTTGCCACCTATAGAACTAGCATAATATCTACCGTAGGAGAATAAAAATGTCTTTTTCCTTTATCTGCTATAAGAGAGGGAAAATGTTCTTGACTGAGGTCCCTGTCATAAAAGATTAAAAAGAGAAAAGCAAGCAAATCTATTTAACATAAGTTTTACTGAAAACCTGGAGACTTCATAAGGAAATAAGACCTGATGAAGTAGCTAAACCTGAGTGTTTTTATGCCAGGTTTAATGAAGAGAGGACAGTGGTGGGCAAATGTGATAAGACAAAAACGGGATTGTGGTGGCGTCTCTTGGTGTCTCTCTGTCTTTGGAAATTAAGAAGTCCCTTTCTAAGGGAGGCACCGGTCATATGAGGGATTTGTGAGCTACCTCAGGTGATGGTCAGGAAGTCCTTCCTTCACCTGTCATTTCTCAGATGCCTTCAGCTTGAAGTATGTACTAAGTCAAGGTACCACACTTCAGGGTACTCATCACCACCACTGGCTGACGACTGAGATAAATGCTTTCTATGTGTCATCTAATTTACTGCTGTAACAACAGCTGGGTCACACTATCTTTGCAAGGCTTGGTCTCTTATTTCATTCAGATCTCAAAGGGCAGCTTCCTGAGATGCCTTCCCTGGTTACCCAGGCTTAATTAGAATACCTCTGATACCCAGCAGGACCCTGTGTGGCTCCCAGGCACAAAAGCCTTTCTGTGTCCCCCATTTCTTGATTATAGGAAATAGGCTTCATTCAGCCTCCATGACCTTCTCTGAGTTCCAAGGGCAGGTTCAAAGAATTGCTAGTCAGTGAAAGGAGGAGATGCCCAGACAAAGGGGAAGCAGCCTCAAGGGATACACATAACACTGCCTGTGAGCTGTTTTGAAGATAGTGAAACTCCCACCAGGTGGTAGAAGTTAGCAGTATGCTGCCCACAAGCAAGTAGACCCCAGACAGGTTGGAACCTGAAGGCTGATGATGCTGACTCTTGTTTACCTCACCGCCAGCCAGTCAGAAGGATGGCCACGAGCTGATCATGCCCTCCTGGAACCATTACAATAAAACTCCTCACCACCTCTTCCAGGTCAGGACACACACAGTCTTGAGAGCAGTACCCCACCGTGGCCGTTCTTTCCTTTTTCACCCAGAACTCTATCTTCCAGAGTTAATTCTGTGTTGGGGTACAGAGGCTGGATTCAGCTTCACCTCCCCCTGCACAGCAGGAGGGGCTTGGTAGTTCTAGTCCAGAGCCTCTGAATCTGTCTAGAACTTCCTAGGCGTTCAATCAATATTTGATGAATAAATGAATTCATTTCTCCAATAACATAAGGGAATGAGCCTCAACTTTGTTTCCTTTGTTGGCTCATTTATTGAGTCAACAAATATTTGTTAACACTTTATATTCCAGGCCAATTTAAAGCCTTTTGGAATGTGCCAATGAACAAAGATTCCCTGGTGACTCAGAGAGTAAAGAATCCACCTGCAATGCGGGAGACCTGGGTTTGATCCCTGGGTTGGGAAGATCCCTTGGAGGAGGGCATGGCAACCCACTCCAGTATTCTTGCCTGGAGAATCCCCAAGGATTCTGGGGATTCTCAGAGGAGCCTGGCAGGCTGCAGTCCATGGGGGTCACAAAGAGTCAGACACAGCAGCTATGACAGAATGAACAAAGAGGCAAAGTTCCTGCTTCCGTGGAGCTTACTTTTCAGTCACTAAAATCTTAGGTTCTTTTTTTCCCACCANATTCTGGGGATTCTCAGAGGAGCCTGGCAGGCTGCAGTCCATGGGGGTCACAAAGAGTCAGACACAGCAGCTATGACAGAATGAACAAAGAGGCAAAGTTCCTGCTTCCGTGGAGCTTACTTTTCAGTCACTAAAATCTTAGGTTCTTTTTTTCCCACCAGTTTCACTGATTGCCCTAAAAATAATAATAAACGGGAACACTGTCTTAATCTCCTTCTCTGGTACTTAAAAATGTAGATATGTTCCTTTTATAGAAATCAGACAAAACCCATACATTTCTCTTTTTTTGTAAATATTTAATTCCATACTTGTCTTGGTTGGCTGAAGAGATAAAATTAACTTCTTATAAGCTAATGATAGAAATGTCTAGTTAATAAACCATTGTGCACACTCGTGTAACTGATTCTTTGTGACCTGGACTGTAGCCAGCCAGGCTCTTCTGTCCATAGCATTTTTCAGGCAAGGATACTGGAGTGGGTTGCCATTTCCTCCTCCAGGGGATTTTCCCTACCCAGGGATCAAAGCTGTGTCTCCTGCGTTTCCTGCCTTAGCAGGCAGATTCTTTAACACTGAGCCACCTGGGAAGCCCTAAACTTTGTACTTCTACATATAAAATAGATTACTAATAAGGACCTACTGTATAGCATAGGGAACTCCACTCAATACTCTGTAATGGCCTATATGGGAAAAAATTCTTAAAAAGAATGTATAACTGATTCACTTTGCTGTACATCTGAAAGTAACACAACATTATAAATCAACTATATTCCAATAAAAATGAAAAAATAAATAAAACTATTGTCCTTGTATATAAGGTCATGGAAAGGAGTTAAGGAAGAGATAATTTTCAGCCCATATTTTCTATTCCTTGTTAGTAGCAATAGATTTAACCCTTTAAAAAATGGTTTTATCAAGTGTAAAATGCTATATTCTAAACAGTCCCTTCTTAGAAAAAAAGGAATGCTTGCAACTGCCTATGAAACAGGCTTAATTAGATCATTTGTTTTTGAACCAATGCTAACCCTGGGCAGAGTCCTCAAACTATCCTGAGTTTCCTTAGCAGTAAAACAGGGATAAGGACTACCCTGGTGGTCCTGTGGCTAGGACTCTGTACTCTCAACGCAGGGGGTCCAGTTTTGATCTTAAAAGTTGAAGATCTTGTGTGCAACAGCTAAGACCCATCGCCGCCAAATAAATAATTTTTTTTAAGTGGGGATAATAATGCCTGCTCTATGCCATTATGAGGAGCAAATGAATTTGTGTGGTTTCCACAACTGTAGAGTACTACATACAATTATATCTAAAATATAAGTTTTACTTGGTACAATTTTAAGAATATAAAAATAGACCCTCTTAACAACACCTATATGTATTAAATAATTTTAGAATGAGAAAAATTAAGTTTAGTGATAATTTCCAAATGGGCTCCACCTTCATGAAATAAATTCCAGAGACTAAGAATAACCATTTTCAAGTATACATTGGTCTTAGAGACAGTGAAGAATAAGAGAAACTCGAGAATTCACTTTGCTGCCAAATCGAATTTGTAGTTCTTGTAGAAGGTCAAAAGGCAAGGTCAAGCTGCTAAGAAATCATAAATCTTTTGGTATTTCCCTTTGATAATTTAGCTGGGCAAATTAATATGAATACAAAAAAATAAGGCGATATTCAAGGTCAATAAAGAGAAGATTTTGATAAAAAGCACAAGAATAGGACTTCCCTGGGGGTCCAGTGGCTAAGACTCCACACTCCCAATGCAGTGGGCACTGGTTCGATCCCTGGTTGGGGAACTAGATCCCACATGCTGCAACTAAGACCCAGTGCAGCCAAATAAATAAATAAGAAATAAGTTGCCATCCTCCACCTGAGTGGGGGGCCTTAGTTTCTGTAGAAGAACTCAGATACATATCAGATTGTTCTGTATATTCACCGAGGAGGAACCAGGGCCCTGCCCCATCACTGCACTGTTATTTCTTGACTGCTTTTCCTTTGTTTTTGCATTCCTTCTCTCCTCTGATTAGTAACTGGTAACGCTGCCCTTTGGGACTCACAGAAAGTCTAGGAGACTGAAAGTCTTTTTCCTACCAACAAGAAATGAGGGACCTGGAAAGGCTTTTGTATCCAAAAGGATCCCATGGGGTCTGCTCAGTTTCAGTGTTTCCAAAGCATTCTTGTTAATCTTCATAGAAACATAAAGCTCTTTTTTTTGTATTCATATTTTATTAGTCCAGTTGATATTAAATTAAATAAAATAATTCAAAGAAAAGTACAAAAGACAAACTGGTGTCAACTAAAATGATGTACAATGTCAGAGTTGCATGTTAAGCTTTACTTGGGGCAAAATGAGGACTGCAGCCTGGGAAACAGCACCTTAGACAGCTCTGGGAGACTTCTCCAAAGAGGCAATGAAGGAAAGTTGCTCAGTCGTGTCTGACTCTTTGCCACCCCATAGATTGTAGCCTGCAAGCCTCCTCTGTCTATGGAATTCTCCAGGCCAGAATACTGGAGTGGACAGCCATTCCCCTCTCAGGGGATCTTCCCAACCCAGGGATTGAACCCAGATTTCCCTTATTGCAGGTGGATTCTTTACCATCTGAGCTACCAGGGAAGCCCAAGAACACAGGGGAAGGTCAATATATAGGATTTTGGTGAAGGGGGAGTCCAATGCAATCAAGCGCTTATTTTACAAAAGGCTTTCTGCTAGGCGCTGATGTCAACATGAAGGGATTTGGGCATTTTTCTAGATACGGGAGATGCAAGGATCGGGATCATGAAATCGATTTCTGAAACTATCTCACTGTCTAAAGACCTGTTCCTTTGGTTTCCCTGGAGCACAGAGTGCCTCACTCTTCACTCTGAATTCCCCTCTGGGGGTTAAAGGTCAGCAGCTGTAGCAGCACAGACAGATGGCACATGCCCTTATTGTTGTTGTTGTCTAGTTGTTGGCAAGTGCTTTTGGCAAGTGCCAATTTGTAGTTGACATTGGTTTGGGAACACATACGATTGATTCTTGGTAAAAGGATTTCTGTTATATTCTTGAGTAACTTCACATTAGCACATAGGACAGTCCCCAAGCAGCTCTGAACTAGACGTTAAGAATTAGAACGCCTGTATTGAATCCAGACTCTGTAGTTTACTTTCACTAGCTGTGTGATCTTGAGTAGGTGACCTGTTTTTTCTGAGCCATGGTTTCTTGGCAGGTAGCATGGTAATCATAACTCTGAAAAGTCAGTGCAGAGTTGAGCTCATCTAAAATTGCTCCTGGTACAATGTAGATACTCAATAAACACTCCTTTCCTTATTTCTTTATAAAAGAAAGAGATAAATGTCTATTACTATCACCTCTCCCAGCTTTTTTGGTCAATACTCTGTATAGTTAGCAAGAGTTTTACTAAATAAACAAGTCAAATCAAACTGATTTAATCATTGGAAATAAAAGGTTCCTGAAAGTTGTTCAGTCAAGTCCAGCTCTTTGCGATCCCATGGACTGTGCAGTCCTTGGAATTCTCCAGGCCCAGAATACTGGATTCGGTAGCCTTTCCCTCTTCAGGGGATCTTCCCAACCCAGGGATCAAACCCAGGTCTCCCACACTCCAGGTGGATCCTTTACCAGTTGAGCCNGGAGGAGAAGGGGACGACAGGGCATGAGATGGCTGGATGGCATCACTGACTCGATGGACGTGAGTGTGAGTGAACTCTGGGAGATGGTGATGGACAGGGAGGCCTGGCATGCTGCAATTCATGGGGTTGCAAAGAGTTGGACACGACTGAGCAACTGAACTGAACTGAAAGCATTTAATCTTATTTTTCCACTATAATTGGGCTTCCCTGGTGGCTCAGCTGGTAAAGAATCCGCCTTCAGTGTGGGAGACATGGGTCCGATATCTGGGTTGGGAAGATCCCCTGGAGACGGGAATGGCTACCCACTCCAGTATTCTGACCTAGAGAATTCCACGGACTGAGTCCCTGAGGTCGCAAAGAGTTGGACACGACTGACTTTCATTTTCTACTATAATTATTTACCTATACATAATCAGTATGTATATTTACTGCTTTTCTTAAAAAAAAATTAGTGGAGTATAGTTGATTTCCAAAAGTGTTAGTTTCAGGTGTACAGCAGAGTTAATCAGTTATATATGTACATGTGTGTACTCAGCCCTCTCCCACTCTTTGTGACCCCATGGACTGTAGCTCACCAGGCTCCTTGGTCTATGGGATTTTTCAGGCAAGAATAGTGGAGTGGGTTGCCATTTCCTCTCCAAAGAGATCTTCCCAACCTAGGGATCAAACCGGCACCTGCTGCGTGGCAGGTGGATTCTTTACCACTGAGCCATCAAGGAAGCCATATACATATATCTATTCTTTTTTTAAGATTCTTTTCCCATATAGGCCATTATAGAGTACTGAGTAGAGTTCCCTGTGCTATATGGACTTCCCAGGTGGCACTAGTGGTGAAGAACCCACCTGCCAATCCAGGAGATGTAAAAGATGCTGGTTCAGTCCCTGGCTTGGGAAGATCCCCTGGGGGAGGGCCTGGCCATTCACTCCAGTATTCTTGCTTGGAGAATCCCACAGACAGAGGAGCCTGGCTATACTTGTAAGCCTTCTTCTGATTGGTTTGTGATGAGGTAAGAGGGAGTCCACATCATCACGTTTCTGGTTTCAACTGGTCTGGGGTCTGGATGCTTATGGAAAGCACACAATTAACTTGTCCCCCCTGGTGAGGGGTTTAATATCCATAGAACAGCTCGAAGGTATTCTTATGTGTATCTCTTGAGGGAGAACAAGGACCTTGCCCCAGTGCAGCACTACTGTTTCTTTTTTTCTTTTTTTTAAATTAATTTTTATGAAGGATAATTGCTTTACAATATTGGGTTGCTTTCTGCCTTATATCAACACAAATCAGTCATAGGTACACACATGTCCCTACCCTCTTAAACCTCCCTCCCAATTGGTTCCTCGCTTGTCTCCTCCCTTCCCTCATTAGCAACTGTTTGAACCTGCTCTGGGAACTCAGGGAAGGGGAGGTTGAATGAAGCCGATTTCCTGTAATCAATAAATGGGGGACAGGGCTTCCGTGGTGCCCCAGTGGTTGGGAATCTGTCTGCCAATGCAGGCGACACGGTTCAATCCCAGGACTGGGAAGATCCCACGTGCTGTGCGGCAGCTAAGCCCGTGTGCCACAGCTAGTGAAGCCTGAACAAAGGAGAGCCCAAGCTCTGCAGCAAAAGAAGCCGTTGCGGTGAGAAGCCCATGCATCACAACTAGAGAGTGGCCTCCACTGTTGCAACCAAAAAAAAAAGGAAAAGCAATGGGGTATACAGAAAAGCTTATGTGCCGGGAGCCCTGTAGGGTACTGCTCAGTTTTAAATATCTGATATCCCAGTAAGATGGTGACACACCCGAATAGGGTCAGTGTCAAACAAACTTTTTTAGGTAAGCACTCATGGAAGAAACACGTGAATTTTTCAACCAGAAAAGAATGGTTGGACCAGGCAAATCTAACTACTCACCATACGGGAGTATGTCTGCCTACCTCAATATACCTCCTCACACTGGTTTTCGTCTATGCTATTTTAAATTGTCCTATCTCTACTTCTTTCCCTCAGCCATCGAGTGTCTGCTGAATCCTTTTTCTTTTGTTTCCTTGATGTCTTGTTGATTTCCTTTCCTTTGTATTTTTTTCCACATTCCAGAAAGGAACAAAAGTTACGTCATGATATCTTCTGACTACCCAAGGACATAAGATTCTAGATGCAAGTACTAGGTTGAATTGATACCATCTTCGGCTTCTGGTCTTTATAGTGTCAGGAAAGTGTTGCAGGCAAATTTGCCAGTAAGCCCTGATAATAATTATCCACTCATGCCCTAGCAAAGAATCTACCTGCAATTTGGGAGACCTGGGTTTTGTCCCTGAGTTAGGAAGATCCCCTGATGGGAATGGCAACCGAGTCCAGCCAGTATCCTTGCTTGGAGAATTCCATGGACAGAGGAGCCTGGTGGGCTACAGTTCGTGGGGTCACAAAGAATCAAACACAACTGAGCGACTAACATGCCCTAGTAAAGCTGGTATGCTATATCCAAAAGGAGATCTGGAGAGTTATCTTAGGGTGTGTGCATGTATGCTTAGTTGCTAAGTCATGTCCCACTCTTTGCGACCTGATGGAGTATAGCCCTCCAGGCTCCTCTGTCCATGGCATTTTCCAGGCAAGAATGTTGGAGTGGGTTGCCATTTCCTACTCCAGGGGATCTTCCTGACCCAGGAATTGAATGCATGTCTCTTGCATCTCCTGCATAGGCAGGAAGATTCCTTACCACTGAACCACCTGGAAAGCCCTATCTTAGGATAGGAGGGACTTCAAAGTCAAACACGAAGATTAAAAACTGTAACTTTTTCTTATCTAAAGTCATACAGTATGGGGAGGGAGAGGGAAGCAAATATTGTTTTTTTACAGGGACAAACCTCTGGAACAGGCCAGATAATAAGTATCTTTGGCTTTGCTGAGTAAGATCATACTACTGAACTTTGTAGTAAAAACAGCCAGGTAATACCAATAAACAGGCAGAGCTGTGGCTAAATTTCAATAGGTTTTATTTATAAGCCCAGTATTTGTTTTATTTACCAAAAAAAAAAAAAAAATGGGTGCTTTGGGTTGCCCACTCCTGATATAAGAGAAATACTAGGTCAGTAATTTGGAGATTTACCCCCCAAAAAAGGGTGCTTTGGGTTGCCCACTCCTGGTAAAAGAGAAATACTAGGTTAGTAATTTAGAGATGTGAATTCAAGAGCTCTGCTTTGATAAACTGAACAGATTAGGAAATGTCATCAGACTTCCCTGCTGGCTCAGATGGTAAAGAATTTTCCTGCTATGCAGGAGACCTGGGTTCGATCCTTGAGTCAGAAAGATCCCCTGGAGATGAGAATGGCAACTCACTCCAATATTCTTGCCTGGTGAATTCCAGGGACAGAGGATCCTGGCTGGCTATAGTCCATGGTCTTGCAAAGAGTCGGATATGTTTGAGTGCGTAACACTTTCCCTTGGTCTGTTCAATTCTTTGTTTCTAGGGAAGCCAATCCCCGCAGCCCTCCCAGTAGAAGAATAAAGTGACACTTTCCTCGGAGAATGGTAGTGGCACTTGTTTTCTTCTCAGTGTTTGAGTTTCAATACCAGTACCTGGGGTCACCTAAGAGTTCATGAGTCAGCCTCAGGAATAATACTAGGAGAAGCGGTGTATTCAAAAATAATATTTATAGATGTTTGACCTGTGTGGCTTTAAGGTCTTTAGATACAGCTTCTTGCCACCAAGGTCACCCTTTTTCTTCCTCCAAATCCAACACATTGGATTTACCAAGACAGGTAGGCCAATCACAGCACCAAACTCCAGTCTTAGTTTCCTACTTAATAATATATTGCTTTTCTGCAAATCTGCTGAGGAAGAAAGGTTATATGAGGCACTGTCAGCCACGCTGGCCAGGTAACAAGAGAGCCTTCAAGGTACAACAAAGCACATGGGTTCTGAAGATACATGAAGGTGAGAGGAAAAGTTAAAATTTTTGCTAAACCATTGAGAGCAGGTTCTTATCTCATGCAATATGGCAGGTTCTTATCTCATGCAATATGGCCTTTAGGCTCTCTCAGGGGTTGTTTTCCCTTCGGGGACTTTCCAAGAAGTTGTTTTTCCAGGGCGTCGGAATGTGGCCCCGACCAGCCGACCAGCCGTTTAGACCTGGTAGCAAACCAGCCTATCCCTGTAAAGGTCAGGACCTGCGCACCAATCAGACTGTTCCCACCCTAGCCGCACCCCTTTGTGGTTTTTGTGCTTAAAAATGCTCTGTAACGACTGTTCCGGGTTCGTTCCTCCCTGGAGGTGACTGAACCCCGGCACGCCGGCCCAATAAATCCTCCTGCTATTTGCATCGAATCCGAGTCTCGAGTCTCGGTGATCTTTGGAGCGACGGGTCCTAGGAAAAGACCGTAAGGTCTAACAAAGGTCACTGGGATAAATGTTTTCCAAGGACTTGTCGTAGAGGACAGCTTGAAAAAACCTACCAGGACCACAGTTGCATTTAAGGAGCATACAGGTAGTGCAGATGAATGTTCAGAAATCCTTCGTTATCTCAAATGTAGCATGCAATGTTTTAGAAGGACTAATGAGGAACTAGATCAGAACAGATGAACAGAAGCAAGTGATGTAAAGCATTTTATTTGGCATTGATAACCTCACAAAAATCATGTAGAAAAATAAAACCAAAACAAGAAAATCTGTCACCAGTGATTCAGCTTCTACCAGATGTAAGCTCAAGAAAGACTGTATGAATGGAAAACAATCAATTAAGCAATAGCATTTTTTTTTTTTTTTAATTTTTCCTTTGGCCATGCTGGCTGTGGGACTTTAGTTTCCCCATCAGGGATTGAACTGGTGCCCTCCGCAGTGAGAGCATGGAGTCCTAACCACTGGACTGCCATGGAATTCCCAGGAATTCATTTTTTGATCACTCATTAGATCAAGAGATGACGGCTGTCTTTTCAAGTTTTCAAAAACGCATGGCATATTAATTAAGTTTGCTTATGTTGAGCAAAAAAATACACACAACCTAAAAGCTGAAAGCTACGCTTTATCCCGGAGAAGGCAATGGCACCCTATTCCAGTACTCTTGCCCTAACCCTAACCCATGGACGGAGGAGCCTGGTAGGCTGCAGTCCATGGGGTCGCTAAGAGTCAGACACAACTGAGAGACTTCCCTTTCACTTTTCACTTTCATGCACTGGAGAGGGAAATGGCAACCCACTCCAGTGTTCTTGCCTGGAGAATCCCAAGGACAGAGGAGCCTGGTTGGCTGCCGTCTATGGGGTCGCAGAGTCGGACACGACTGAAGTGACTTAGCAGCAGCAGCAGCAGCAATGCTTTATCCAGCAGAAATTTTTAGGACTTAAGCTCAGGAGGCAGCATCTAAAGTAACCCTGAGAGTAGTGGGAGTAGTGCTCAAGGAGGTGGGTTGCGGGGAGGAGCCAGGTTATAAAGAAGTTTTGCAAAAAAGGGCACGTGGTCTGAACCTCAAAAGTATTTTTTGTGAGTTAAAGAAAACCAGATATCCCAAGTTAAAGAATTTAGAGCTTTTCTGTGTAGGGAAGTCGCGAAAGCCCAGACTCATTGAAATCATTCCTTTGATATACATCTCAGCTATCTGGGGCCAGTATCCGATTTTCCCTTTCTGAGTTCCTCAGGGCTTATCAGAGGTAGTGGCTACAGTCTGATGGCTGCTAGATAGCCAATATACTCCTTGTCCCTGAGTTCCCTCAGGGCTCACTGTCTCCCACTGGAGGGCTGCAATTGCTGATGACTGTGATATCTTTGTTTACTAGTATGGCAGGAAATATTACATTTCTCAGTTGTAAGCAATAGAAAGCTCACTATAACAGTAATGACCAAGATAGAAGTTTGTTTTTCCAGTACAGACATACAGGCTGGAAGTAGGTGGTCTAAAAAAGCTATGGCAGCTGCAGGAAGCCCCAGTGTTGCTGCTCAGCCAGTCTTTAAGCCTTTACATCTGCATTGCCACCATCAAGAAGAGTATAAAGAACTGGGTATTCTCTTCCTATAAGAATCATCCCAGAAATCAGGTGCTTCCAACTGGCTTCTATTCCTGGAACTTAGTCACATACCTATATACTAGCTGCAAAGGAGGCTGTAATCTTTTATTCGGTGGTCCTGTGCCTACGAGAATCGGGAGTTTTGCCACTAAGAATGGGTCCAACCACCCATTCCATAAGAATTCCACAGATTTTATATTAAGCAATGAAGTCTATGAAAACTGCAGCTTTGGAGAGCTCCATGAACCCAGTGAAGAGCACATGGGTCTCCACATCACAGAGTCTTAGATCTCAGAATTTCATTTTTTTACTTAGTATTTATGTATTTTTGGCTGGGCTGGGTCTTTGTTAGTGCACATGGGCTTTCTCTCTGTGGTGAGTGGGGGCTTCCCATCACACTGGCTTCTCTTGTTCTGGAGAGCGGGCTCCAGGGCACAAGGGCTTGGTCACTGTCGCACCTGGGCTTAGTTGCCCTGAGGCATGTGGGATCTTCTCGGACCAGGTATCAAACCCTTGTCCTCTGCGCTGGCAGGCAGGCTCAACCACTATACCACCAGAGACGTCCTTGAATTTCTTTCAGATCTTTGCTCTTTTTAAATTGGACTTATAACTCCAGTTGACGTCCCATCTTAGAAGATGTTCAGAGATAAAGCTATGTGCAATTTTTTAGGAGGAGAAAAAACTGCTCTCTGGAGAATTTTAATATGTTTGGCATTTCTCTCAGGAATATGAAGTGGACAACACTCTATAAATGATCTATTCACCTGCCCTCCAGGAATGCAGGCAGCTATCTTTGGAAACCAATATTTTTAAAAAGTTACATGGTAATTATATATATTTTTTCTGATAATAGGGTAAAGTTATATATTTACTTTAAGCAACAAAATCCATACTATTATTCATATTACATTCCATACACCCATGCTTCTGAATTTTCCCTTTTTATCTCAGTCCTTCTTTGGTAAAGTTGCCAAGTTTTGTCTTTGTTTTCAGCATAGCTAGTTTTTCCAAGTGCTTCTATGATATCGCTATTCAGAGTGTTGAGTTTATTTCTTTTACTCTATCTATCCTTCATCATTTATTAATGACACAGATTGTGTGATGAAGAGTTGTCAACATGAGCATTTTTCTATATTTACAGGTATAAGAACTGCATTGATGTGGATTTGTCATCTAACAGCATGAAATGATCCCTCTCTTTCGGCCGCATTTCCTTCCATTATTTGCTGTTCCTCCCAACTGCTTATCATCCACTGCTGCTGACTCTCCTCTCCGTCCTTAATTTCCTGAGATGGATTTCCACTTAAGAGACAGAGAAACTATCAGGTGGAGAGTTTTCACAAACCACCAGAGCAGACGGTCTTCTGCAAAGAGACATATCTGCCCACTATGGATTCAAGAAAGACAGAGGCATTTTGTCCTCACCTGACGAACCCAGCGCCTATCAATATGAAGAGGGCAGAAATGCATTTGAACTGAGGGAATCCACAAGCACAATCTCTTTAACACAAAGACAATAGGAGCTAAGAGCCTAAATTCCCGTGCCTTGAAAATGGAAGTGGTTATACTTCTGGTCTGATGTAAAACATGACCTCCTATATTTGAGTTGCAATTTTCATAACTGTTTTAGTCTGTGTGAGTTGTTCTCAGGAAAGCCAAAAGCAAAGAAGAAAATAATGCTCTTATCTCCATAAAGCATTTTAGCAATGGTCAGAGAAGGGGACTACCAGATATTTATTTGGAAATTTGCTAGTTAGCTATGATATATTGTCAAATTATGCATGTATGGGTAGTTTTCTGCTGTAATTGGCAAGGCCACTATATATATTTATCTTTGCTATACTTAGAATACTGTACAGGAGAATAAGGCAGCATTTCCTTTCATGGCAACATTCTGGAGCTAAACAATATTCACTAGTGTAAAAGCATTTTCTGATCAAACCAATTGCTCTCATATATACATTTGCTGGAAAATTACATGATATGTTGAAGATTATGTTATTATGGATTTGTTTTCATTTAATTTGTAATTACTTCCAATGTTTAAAAGAGTACAAATGACTTAACCTCTCAAAAGAAAAATATAAAATAATATTACCACACCCTATATACTTTTCACCAATTATTCATCAGTGATAAATTACACAGATTACTGAACTAAGCACTACCAACTAAATTGTTACTGTGCATTGCCAAGTACCCTTTTATTAAATTTTTATTGTATAGGATACATAAAGCCAGAGTTGAGTGGGGCCATATTTCTGGAAAGAGGGTGAGATTTCTGGATGGTAGCTCAAATGCTAAAGAATTTGCCTGCAATGCTGGAGACCCAGGTTCAATCCCTGGGCCAGGAAGATCCCCTGGAGAAGGGCATGGCAACCCACTCCAGTATTCTTGCCTGAGGAATCCCATGGACAGAGGAGCCTGGCGGGCTACAGTCCACAGGGTCACAAAGAGTCAGACATGGCTGGGCAAGGAACACATACAAACACACACTTGCCTCATAGTCCCTTATTTAAAGGCTTTTCTCCTATTCACACTGTCTCTCTGGGAAATCTTATCCAATTGTATGGCTTTCCAAGACTCCTATGACTCCTACATTTTTGTCTCTCTCTAGCCTNACAGGGTCACAAAGAGTCAGACATGGCTGGGCAAGGAACACATACAAACACACACTTGCCTCATAGTCCCTTATTTAAAGGCTTTTCTCCTATTCACACTGTCTCTCTGGGAAATCTTATCCAATTGTATGGCTTTCCAAGACTCCTATGACTCCTACATTTTTGTCTCTCTCTAGCCTTGATCGCCCTCTGTGAACTGCTTAGTCACCTGCCTGATCTCCACCTAAGTTTCTTTCCTATTTCTTATTTTTTGGGGTGTGCTGTATAGCTTGTGAAATTTCAGTTCCCCTACCAGGGATTCAATCCCAGGCCCTGGCAGAGAAAGTGCCAAGTCCTAACCACTAGACTGCCAGGAGAGTCCCTCCACCTGAATCTCTAACAAGAAAGCCCTCTTTAAGCTATCTCAAATTTTGATTTTCCTCACTAAATCTGCTCTTCTCTATCTTTTTCATCTTCGTAAACTAATACCAACATTTACTCAAATAGTGTGTGTGTGTGTGTGTGTTAGTCGCATGAGATGCAAGAAATGTGGGTTTGATCGCTGGGTGGGGAAGATCCCCTGGAGGGAGGCATGGCAACCCACTCCAGTATTCTTGCCTGGAGAATCCCTTGGACAGAGGAGCCTGGCAGACTACTGNATCTTCGTAAACTAATACCAACATTTACTCAAATAGTGTGTGTGTGTGTGTGTGTTAGTCGCATGAGATGCAAGAAATGTGGGTTTGATCGCTGGGTGGGGAAGATCCCCTGGAGGGAGGCATGGCAACCCACTCCAGTATTCTTGCCTGGAGAATCCCTTGGACAGAGGAGCCTGGCAGACTACTGGACTACTCTGGTGTTGCAAAGAGTCAGGCAGGACTTAGCGACTGAACAACTAAAACAAAACATTTCCTATAGCTTCCCTCCACACTTAAATAAAATC
This sequence comes from Neotragus moschatus, assembly GCA_006410615.1. Taxonomy (NCBI): domain Eukaryota; kingdom Metazoa; phylum Chordata; class Mammalia; order Artiodactyla; family Bovidae; genus Neotragus; species Neotragus moschatus. The sequence continues at coordinate 388,146 of SJYA01002348.1, read as the reverse complement.
TAAACTTTATTATCTGGTCTACAAATACCTCCATGATCTGGATGCTGGGGCCCCTGCCTCCTCTGGCTCCCCAGCAGAGTGAATTACAAGCCTTGGCCTTCCTTCCTTTAACATGCTGTAGTAGGCAGAATAATGGCCCCTGAAGGTGACAACATTCTAATCCCCAGAACCTGTGACTATGTTTCTCTGATTAAGTTAAGAATTAAATCAAGATAGGAACATTACCCTGGATTAGCTGGGTGTACCCACTGGAATCAGAAGGGTCTCTGTAAGTAAAAGGAGGAGGCAGTGCCAGAATGACTGATCATGAGCAAGACTGGATGGACCACTGTGGACTCTGAAGATGAAGGGAACCTAAAGGCAAGGAATGCAGGCAACCCTTAGAAACAGGAAGAGGAAATACATTCTCTAGAAATCCAGAAAGGAATGCAGACCTGGGGAAATGTTGATTTTAGCCCAGTGAGAACCATTTTGGACTTCTGAACCCCTAAACTATGAGGTACTAAATTTATTGTTTTAAGCCACTGAGTTAATTTGTTACAGCAGCAATAGGAGACTAACACACATGTCGAGATCATTCCCACCTTAGGGCCTTTACAAAGGTTGTTCACCAGTTGCTCCTTCTGCCTGAAGTGCTCATCTCCCAGATATAGGCATTCTGAACATCCCCTATCATTTGGGTCTGTTTAAACTGCACCCTTTCATAAAGGCCTCCTCCCCCAAACACTCAAAGTAGCTTCCTTGTTACTCTCTCTCACTGGCTGGACCTGTTATATTATCAACATGGTACTTCTGTTACTTTTCTGTCATTGGAACACACAAGGAAAGCTGAAACCTTGTCCCTCACTTTTCCTTGTAACAACCCTTATCTAGAATAATGCCTAGCACAAAGTAGAAGCTCAAAATTGTTTTGGAATAAATGAATGAGTATTTTTTCCATGCAAAGCAATGGACATACACTATACCACTGAATCTTTTTAACAGCCTGAGGGGATAGGTTCCTATTGCCATTTTATTAGACATAAAGTCCATGAGAACAATGTAAGGTGGACTCCTATTGGGACGTTAGTTGCTCAGTGGTGTCCAACTCTTTGCAACCCCACAGACTGTAGCCTGCCAGGCTCTTCGGTCCATGGGAGAAATGGGGACGGAGAGAATCCAGCACGTGGGGCAATAGAAGGCAGGGGACGGGGACCCCCCCCTCACACTCGGTCGCTCACCACTTTTTCCTTGCCGAAGCTGACCCTCTTCCCACAGTTGCCCTGATGATGGTTGGGCAAGGTCTGGGGTCAAGCAAAAGCGTGCACTCTTCAGACAAGCCAGCTCAGACACCCCACTCTGACCCTCATCAGCTTGGTTGAGAGGCAGGGAGAGAGCTCGAGATCGGGTCTCCGGCAGGGGGGCTGAACCTCCAAAGTCTACACTCCCGGACCGGTGTTGGCAAAGGGGGTTGGGGCTGAGTGCCCTTCCGGGGGCGACCGACCTGGGGCTCTGGCAAGCCCTCCCGGGACGCGTCAGTCCTCTGTCTGTGGGCATCTGCTCGGTGCCCAATCCTCAACCCATTTCTCGAGGCTAAAGCTTCCCCGNGGACCGGTGTTGGCAAAGGGGGTTGGGGCTGAGTGCCCTTCCGGGGGCGACCGACCTGGGGCTCTGGCAAGCCCTCCCGGGACGCGTCAGTCCTCTGTCTGTGGGCATCTGCTCGGTGCCCAATCCTCAACCCATTTCTCGAGGCTAAAGCTTCCCCGCTGCTGGGGCGCAGCCTTCCCGAGGCGGCTGACGAGCTCGGCTAACTCCTGAGGCGCCGAGAGCTCGGAGACAGAGCGCGGCCTCCCCTTCCCCCGCGTACACGTCAACGCCGGCGTCGAGGAAGCGTCGTAATGTCTCGAAATGGCTCGCCACAAACAACCCTGCAGCCCGCTGCTCCAGCTGCCGAGGGAGAAATCCCTGACCCCCCCTGACCCTTCCCGCAGGCTCAAGGCGAATCAAAAGAGAATCTTTCCGCAGATGTACTCTGAGAGGGCGGGTTGCTGTGCCTACAGGGCGGGTTTGTTGGAACCCTTGATAGAACAAGTAGGCTGTGGCGCCTCACGTCCCTCCCCGTCCCTGTTATGTTTAAGGTTCCTCAGGTCTCGATTGCGGCGAGTTTGTCAGCCCTACCCGGCAGCCAGCTTTCCTTCCCTAATCGCCAGCGCCGGCCGGTTCCGCCCAAACGTTCGCTTTTGAGCGTTTGCGCTTGGGAGGCGCTGCTAGAGCCGCGGTTTAGTGTGTGCTTCTATTAGTTGCCGTACGGTAGTGATGGCGGCGCTCAGTGAGACTTTCCTGTCACTGGATACTACTACTCCCAGCCCTCCTCAAAGCCGCCGGAGCAACCCCCTGGTCTTTAATTTACAAGTAGCAATTTGACTTGCTCTCCTGCATGTCAGGTGGGAGCTTGGAAAGTGTGGAGAAGCCCCGGGGATTAAGCGATCGCAGCTTAAAAAGAAAAAAAGCTAAGCAAATAAACAAAACCCACCCACCCTAACAAACATGAGGCTGCTGGAGAGAATGAGGAAAGAATGGTTCATGATTGGAATAGTGCTGGCGATCGCGGGAGCAAAGCTGGAGCCGTCCATAGGGGTGAATGGGGGTAAGTGCTTCACCTCTGCATGCTCCGCCGCGGTTCCCACTTCAGAACTAATTTTCGAGTCTTGGGCAGGAGGGGGAGACAGGAATTAGGGAGTGTCTGCCTCTCTTAGGGGACACTGACCAGCCCATGGTGTCTTTTGGCCTTTTAGCTGATTTTTCAATTTGCCAGCCCCAGAGAGGATTTATAATTAGGAGGCAAGGGAATTTGAACGCAGGTTGCCTTTAACGCGGACAATCGATGAGAATCCTTAGTGTCAAGCAGAGAGGTTACCGAGAATGAAACTTATCCCTCCTGCCTTCAAAGTAGCATCACATCCCAAGGGACGCTAGGTTGCCAGGAGTTCCTTATCTGTCTCGGAGTGAACACCATTACCTTGTCCGTTTCCGACACTCCCCTCCCCCACATTAAAAAAAGGAAAGGCGGGCCGGCGGCGGGGGGAGAAAAAGGGACCCTTTTTTCTCTTTCCTCTTCCATCTCCGATTTGGTGGCCCACATGTTGGAGAGTGGTGTTTTTCTGCAGTTGCTGCCGCTCCACAAACTCCCAAGCCGACTGACACGTTGCACTCACTGCTTCCGTGTACGGCCGGCACAGTTGCTACACTTAGCAGTTTCACAGATACGGGCTGTGTTAGATCCTGTGTGCTGTGTATTTTGGCAAGGAAATGTAGACGGGCTTAAAAATCACACCCAGATCTCTGAATAGTGGAATCCTTGTCCTGTGTGGATGGGCTTTGGTGGAAATGACTGGAAATAGCATTAGCCTTTCCAGTCCCACCACCCCTCCTCCCACCCTTAGACAAGCATGTCTCACTTTTCATAAATGTTAATAGGATTTCTTTAGTTCATTGTCTGCTTGACCTTGTTTGGCAGTTTTCATGCTTATTGACAGGTTTTACACACCAGCCACACAGGGACAGATAAGGACGGAAGTGAGCACACAATCTTCATACCAGTGCGAACACTCAGGAGGCTATTTGAAGTTATTTGTACCTTTTTGTTCAAACATGATGAAAGTGAATGAAATGATCTCTCAGGAGAACAGCGGTTCCTTCTACCCTCTGCCCTCAATACCTCCATTTAGAGGTAGCTTCAGAAAACATTTAAAACGAATTTTTTGAACAAAGACAGTGGAGATTAAAACTTTTTCTTTTATATTCTTTCCTTCTCTGCTCAACTTAGTCCACAATGGGGAGGGTGTATAGCTGTGAGAGGAAAGCTGTTGGGCTGGTTATCCTGCTGAAGATACCAGTTTCTACTTTGACATAGTTTCTCTGTGAGCTTTCCGGAAATTTGTGAAGGCTAGTATTCAGGTTCTGTCCAATCAGTTCCCTTGTCCCTGCAGCTTGCTGGGTATTAAGAATGTTAGAGAATATCTTTGTGGTGCTCTCGGATGTACATTTCACTAGCTTCACTTGCAGACTTTGTAGCTTACAGTGTTAGGTCTCTGATTTGCTGTTAAGGGGAAGTTACAGGTCATGTGTGATCCCCTACCTTGAGATCTGCAGGACTAGGTTTGGTCAAATTCCTTTTTCTCTTACATTCCTGGGCTGCTCAGTGGGTAGGAGGGTCGTGGACTGCTGAATCATTTCCCCAGGGCTTCCCCCCAGTGACAGATGTGTGATGCATTCTTGCTTGTTCCCTCAGATTCTACTTAGTGAAGTTTAGGGGGTTATAGTATGTTAGAAATATTGTTTCCCATTTTCACTAGTCCCTGTGCCATTAATCTAGAGTTTGTTTGTTTAGTTATAAAAGAGGAGACTATTAAGAGCTGAGAGGGAACTTTAAATCCTTTTAAGCCGACATGTTTCTTTTACAGCTGAAGGTATTGAGACCTGAGGTCAGGTGACTCACCCTACGTTAAGTTAGCTAGCTCGGGGAAGAGGAAGGACTGGGAACCGGGACTTCCCTTATATCATACCAGTTGCAACACCCATACATACTTGGCAATAAATCATTAAAAATGAATAACCATTATAAAGAAAGGCTCTCTGTAATAAAGACGTTTTCCATATCCTGATTTTTATAGCCCAAAAGAAGCTGAGCAGATTCAGCTAATGTTAGACAACTGTGTACTCATGTGATTTTTTTTTTTTTTTAGAGAGATATCCAAGCGTAAAATTTACTGTTTTAAAAAAAAAAAAAAAGTTAAAATGTTTGGGGATTTGTTATACAGGCCCTCAGGATAAGTTCTTGATACTTCAGTTGACCTTCCCACCTGTAAAACTTATTCAATAAAAACAACCTTCCAAATAGTACCGAATAACACTTTGACTCCATTAGTTAAAACAACAAAAATTGAGGACCTGGGAGAGGAATGGTGGCTGAAAGTGTTCTGGCCTCTTGTGCGCTACAGGATGATCTAAAGCACCACTTTTTGCTTGTCACTTGTAGTCAGAAGTTTCATTTTGGGTCTGTACACTGGAATTCATATACATTTTTAATGCACTCCCATTGACTGAGAAATTTTCCGCTGAACAGTTTTCTGTTCTCTTCAGCAGGAAGTTTTGATTGTTTTCAACTTGTCAAGAGGTTCTCCTCATCTTTACCTGGATCAATACCTTAATGACCTCACTCTGTTTTGAAGTGTGAGACTTCTACACTTAAAGTATCACATCTTTGCTGTGACCTCCCTTTAAAAGCAATCTATATAACCAATGGGTGAGTTATGTATGGCTGGAAATTTACAGAGGTGGGAATGCTGAAGTGAGAGAAGCTGAATGACTTTCCATGTGGGAAAAAGTGAGACAGATACTAGCACAGATCATTTAATTCTTACTTTTCTGTTCTTTTTACTCAGTTACATTTCATGTTTAAATATATTAGAAAGTTGAAAGTGAAGAGCCAGGAGAGATGTGACTATGCAGATTTTCAGGTATAGGTATTCCCTTGCATTTCAACCCAGGGCCACCCTGAGCTCTACCCATCTTGGAGTTTACCAGAGTTCAACACTGTGCTATTCATTCTAGGAAAGAAAGGCTTACTTCTTTGGAAGTCTAGAGTAAGCTTCTTATTTCTACTTGCATCTATAACTGAAATTATTGCTATTAATAAGACATACCTTCTAAAAAGGAAATTGCTTCATTTTTCCTTTAAGAAAACATAATCAGAAGCATGCTCCTGCATAAACTTAAGAACATTAGCATGAACACCTTAGATGAAGTTTAGGAATGAAATTTACTTGATGGTAGTAGTAGGTTTTATGAAATAATAGTTTGTTGCATCTTAAGCATTCCAAATAATTTTCTATCTCCCCACACCCATTCTCATATTTAAAAAATATGAGTGTGAAGTCCCAAAGTTGCTCTGTTTTTTATGGTCAGTTTTTCTTTTGATGTTGCCACCGCATCCCATTTTCACTGATAAACCTCTTTTCTTTTTTTTGCTTTCGTTTAAGGAAAAGTTCGAATTTACATTTCTCCTTTGCTCTTTATAGCCATCTCAAGATCTGAACCTGGTTATATTCATGACTTGGAAGATATAATCATGACCTTGGAGAGAGGCCAAATATCATTCCACAGCATAGTTTCAACTTTCACCACTGTGCAAATATTTACCAGCTTTTAATTTCAGCCCTGCCAGCTTCTAGTTCCTCATTCACACAGTGGACGATCTATTAGCAGCTGTCTCAAAGGGGCTTTAGGTTTCTCCAAATTAGAATTGATTCCTCCTTCCCCTTTAAATGGTACATTGTCAGTGGACCAGGTTCTTTCATGGATTAGAGTTATTTAGATCTGCATCTAATAAAAAAAAATAGTACACATTGTTTTTAGGATTTAAAACATTCTAAGTAAAGGCTCATTCCACTGAATTGTGCCCATTAGTTAATAGTTATGATGTTTATCTATATATGTGTGTGTGTCTGGAGTGTGGGAAGATTTAGCTTCTTAAAAGATTCAGTTGTTGGCTAACTAAAGGAAGCTTTAGCTGCCCAAAAGAAACGTGTAGTCCAAGTCACTTCATGCGCTTGCTGCGGAGATGCATCTTTGGACATGTCGCCTAGCTATCGCTTGCAAATATACTAACTCTGTGTGTGTGTGTTAGTTACTCAGTCGTGTGACTCTTTGCGACTCTATGGACTGTAGCCCGCCAGGCTCCTCTGTCTATGAAATTTTCCAGGCAAGAATAGTGGAGTGGGTTGCCATTCCCTTCTCCAGGGATCTTCCTGACCCAGGGATCAAACCTGGATCTCCCACATTGCAGGCAGATTCTTTACTGTCTGAGCTACCAGAGACGCCCATACTGCTAACTCTAACCCATCATATACAGAAAATCAGGGTCACCACTGTGGACAGAAGCACAGTTGAGAAGAACAGATCTCAAAAAAAACTTGAGATTGGAGGAAAAGAAAAATGATATGAGTTTTTTAAAAAAGCAAACAAATAGGATATTAAAAATTCCTGGAAGGCATTTACTTCCAAAATGAACCCGATTCCTTGACTTTCAAATCTGCTCCTGAATCACCTTTCCTCAGCTTTGATGAAATATTATTCCAAAGTGTGAGTGGCTGAGACAGATTCACCCACAAGTATGGTGAAAAAAAAAATGTACTTTTTTGAACCGCTTTCACTGCACTGAAGTGTAATACCTCTTTACCTGCCTTCTCCCTTTGCTCCTTTTTTCTCAGATCACAGCAAAATGATTTGTGTGAATGCCAGGTATCTAAAATAATGTATCACAGTGTTGAAGGAGATCTTTGTTTCTTTTTTTCACTGATGTACTGCTGCTGCTGCTAAGTCACTTCAGTCGTGTCTGACTCTGTGCGACCCCATAGACGGCAGCCCACCAGGCTCCCCTGTCCCTGGGATTCTCCAGGCAAGAACACTGGAGTGGGTTGCCATTTCCTTCTCCAATGCAGGAAAGTGAAATGTGAAAGTGAAGTTACTCAGTTGTGTCTGACTCCTAGGGACCCCATGGACTGCAGTCTACCAGGCTCCTCCATCCATGGGATTTTCCAGGCAAGAGTACTGGAGTGGGTTGCCATTGCCTTCTCCGAAAATGTAGCATTGTAGTAGCTCAAAAAAAGGTTTGTGGACTGAACTTCCTTGGTGGTCCAGTGGCTAAGACTCCGAGCTCCCAGTGCAGGGAGCCTGGATTCTATTTCTGATCAGAGAACTAAGACCCACGTGCTGCAACTAAGACCTGGGGCGGCCAAACAAATAAATAAATATTTTTGTAAAATGTTGTTGACTGACTGAGTGGTGATTTGTCCTGAGTTTGGCCTTTCTCATTGAGCAGTACCTATAGGAATGGTGGAGGGTGGCAGGCAGCGGAGGAAGCACGGTTTTGGTCCTGTTGTTTGGCTCTGCAGGAGTGTATTCGTTCCCTAGCGCTGCCACGGCCAATTTCCTCAGACTGGGTGGCTTTTTTTTTCAGAATTCAGACATCAGAATGTAATCATGGCTGTCCTCCCACCGAATCCTCTAGGGAGGAGCTCTTCCTTGCTTCTCCTGGCTTGTGGTGGTTACCAGATGTCCTTGTTTCCTTGCCTCAGTCTTCACAAGGTCATCTTCCCTCTGTTTGTGACCATATCCAGAGTTGCCTCCACTTACCAGAATACCAGTCACTGGATTACAGCTCCCCCCAATCCAATTAGACCACTTATTAATAACCTGATTACATCTGCGAAGACCCAGTTTCCAAATTAGCTTCATAGGTGCTAGTAGACATGAATTTTGGAGAGACACTGTTCAACCTACTGCAAGAGGGCTGTATAAAATGTCAAATATGAGGTGATCCCAGATATTAAAATGTTAGTCTGTGCTAGGGCTTCTCAACCCTGGCACTACTGATGTTTTAAAAAAGTTTTGCTAATATTTATTTGGATTTATTTCATTAGTTTTCAATATAAGAAATAATGAAGTACAGATACATTGGAACTCCCCTTTCTTTTTTTATTGGAGTATACTTGCTTTACAATGTTGTGTTAGTTTCTACTGTTATTGACATTTTTGGATACGATAATTCTGATGCATTTGATTTTAGATATGATAATTCATATCATTGGATATGATAATTCTGAAAAACATTCTCCAGGATGTTTAGGAGAACTCCTTGTCTCTACGAGATGTCAGTAATGCACCCTTCCCCCTGAGTTATAATAACCCCCCAAAATGTTTCAGAACATTGCCAAACGTCCATGGGTGACAAAATTCCCACAGCTGGAGAGCCACTGTTATGTGGGTATAAAATGGCTCTTTCTCAGAGTTGTAGTATTGTCCTTTGGTAAGTGCATTAAGTCTTCAAGTCAGTTGTGTATGTTGTTGTTGTATAGTCACTATGTCATGTCCAACTCTTTTGCAACCCCATGGACTGTAGCCTGCCAGGCTCCTCTATCCATGGGATTTCCAGGCAGGAATACTGGAGTGGGTTGCCATTTCCTTCTCCAGGGGATCTTCTTGACCTAAGGATCGAACTTGTGTCTCCTGCTTTGGTAGCTGGATTCTTTACCACTAAGCCACCAGGGAAGCCCCCAGGTGTGTATAAGCTACATAAATAAATAAATATTAGGGTCGTCCGTGTTATACCCATAGTATTAACACCTCTAGGGTGGTGCCAGCTTGTCTCTAGAGAAGATTTTCCAGAGGTGAAAGATCAGTCCTATCTGGTTCACCACAGGATTCCTGGGGCCTGGCAAAATTTAATCTTAGCAATCTTAACAATATATTGTTAAGTACTATGCTACTCAGGCTTCCCAGGTGGCTCAGACAGTAAAGAATCCACCTGCAATGCAGGAGACCTGGGTTCGATCCCTGGGTTGGGAAGATCCCCTGGAGGAGGGCACGGCGACTCACTCCAGTATTCTTGCCTGGAGAATCCCATGGAAAGAGGAGCCTGGCGGGGCTAGAGTCCATGGGGTTGCAAAAAGTCGGACATAACTGAGCAGCTAAGCACACACACACTCTGCCACGCCATATGCACTATCTCGTTCATATAGTAAGTGCTCAATAAATACTTGTGCTCTGAGTGCACTCGGGCTGAACTGAACACGCATGAATATAAGCTTTGATCTCTGATATCCTAGGAGAAATAAGATAATATTTGCTAAAAAGAAGGGGACTTCTTCTACTGATTTTCTTCTTTTGGTGGTGCTGGTGGGGGAGAATTTTGATGGTTATATAAGCACAGATATTGTGGCAGATAAAATCAGAATTATGTAGAAGGATGCTGCCTGTCTGCTCTGCTGTGTGAGAGCAGTGTTTGTTTTCATTCTTCTGGTCTGAGGATTCTGTGCTGAACTGCACAGCTGTGGTCCTTGCCCTCCGGAAAATCCTATCCAGAGTTAGGCTGCCTCACAGTGCACACTCAGTTCTGTCAGCTCATTAGTACAATAGACGCAACACCAAGATTTAAAGTCCCGTTTGTTCTCCTCCGATGGATTCTTCTTTCGCGTCAAGTAAATGCCTGTCGGAAATGCTTATCTAACAGTGACTCATTTCTCTCTCTTTAGGACCACTGAAGCCAGAAATAACCGTCTCCTACATTGCTGTCGCAACAATATTCTTTAACAGCGGACTATCATTAAAAACAGAGGTACTGTTACCTATGGGGGCACATGAAAAGCAGGGAGAAAAATTTAATTTGCGCTTACCACTTTGAAATTTCAGATTCCTTTTGTAAAGCCATGTGTAGTTACAGTCTGAAGGCTTCACAATCACAGAAAGTGACTTGGACCTCTGCAGAGGACTTGTGTTTTGTACCTAGTAACTGTATCATAGACACTATACTATAGTTGGGCAGCGGCATGGAGACTGAAGGAAGATGTGGTTAGAGTGGTTACGTCTTTAATACAGTGAACTGAAACATCTACTTCCGGTCTTTCTCAGATTGTCTTGGTCACTGCAGTGGTCCCTGCTGAGGCGCTCTGGAGCCACTGATGTTTAGTTAGATTTCCATAATTTGTCCATCTTCTTTAGCTTCTAGGATTTGTGCTGCTCAAGTGTTGCTTCTTATAGTTTTTAACTAATGTGTGTGTGTGTGTGTGTGTTTTAAAGTATATTCTTTGCTGGCTTTTTCTATTACCTGTTAATATGGCATATCTATTACATAATAGTATATAAACATATTAATGATTGTTTTAACTGAAATGCAGGAATTTTTCACATTAAAGCACCATCTATCATGAACACACACAGGTAATTTTATTTACTGATCTAGCTATCCCTGAATATGAGATTCTCTTAGAATTAAATCAAGATATTTTAGCATCCAAGAGAGTAATGAGTAGAATTTATGATTCTTCTTTGAATTGTAATAAAAGAAGAAAATACCCATGTACCGTTAAAGAAATTATTGAGCTTGTAAAGTTGTCATTCTAAGATATGCTTATTCATATGTAGACAAGGACTCTTACTACAGGATTTGGGGCATTTTTGGAAATGGGTTTAAAATTGTGTTTCCACATTAGGTCTTGCTTATATTTATTTTGGGGTCCAAAAATAAATACAAGCAAGACCTAATGTGGAAAGAGAATTTAAAATGGGTATTTTCTCTTTTATTACAATTCAAAGGAGAATCATAAATTCTACTCATTCCTCTCTTGGATGATAAAATATCTTGATTTGTTTAATTCTAAGAGAATCTCATATTCAGGGATAGCTAGATCAGTAAATAAAATTACCTGTGTGTGTTCATGATAGATGGTGGTTTAATGTGAAAAATTCCTGCATTTCAGTTAAAACAATCATTAATATGTTTATATACTATTATGTAATAGATATGCCATATTAACAG
>SJYA01002348.1:338176-372440 GCA_006410615.1 Neotragus moschatus | reverse complement strand
AAGAAGGCTGAGCACCAAAGAATTGATGCTTTTGAACTGTGGTGTTGGAGAAGATTCTTGAGAGTCCCTTGGACTGCAAGGAGATCCAACCAGTCCATTCTGAAGATCAACCCTGGGATTTCTTTGGAAGGAATGATGCTAAAGCTGAAACTCCAGTACTTTGGCCACCTCATGCGAAGAGCCGACTCATTGGAAAAGACCCTGATGCTGGGAGGGATTGGGGGCAGGAGGAGAAGGGGACGACCGAGGATGAGATGGCTGGATGGCATCACTGACTCAGTGGGCGTGAGTCTGAGTGAACTCCGGGAGTTGGTGATGGACAGGGAGGCCTGGCGTGCTGCGATTCATGGGGTTGCAAAGATTCGGACACGACTGAGCGACTGACTGTATTTATTTTAATTTTCTTTTAAGTGTGCTTTGAATAAAAACTATATTTAGTTACCTTCATTTTTGACCATCCTAGTAGCAACTTGGAAAAAGCATGGTCTGACTAAATTTATGTATTCTGTAGTTGTCAAGTTTGTATAAATCTTATTAATGGGCATTTTGATATAAAAGGGATCCCTGTGTAGTGTCTGAGAAATTTTGTCTCAAGAATTTGAAATATTGTCACTAATTACTTTCTCTTTTGAAACTGACTTAGAATGAGATTTCCTAAATAGGTTAAATCCTAGTTTTTGTAAATTATTTTGACGTGAGAAGACTATGGTTGGTGCTTCAGGGTTGGGGGTGGCGCAGGCTTTCTCTGTCAACACCTGAGTTCTACACTTGGTTCTCAAACGTGGGATCCAGTGATACAGAAAGATACTTGCCACTCCTGTGGTACTGGATGGATCTTCCCTTGAGCTCTTCCTGCTGGTCTTGGCTGATTCTCTTTGTGGAACAGGCGCCTCACCCAAGCCCTGTGCTTGAGACATTGCTCTAAGTACATCCCCTGCTGGCTGCTTAATGTCTGCAGCTGTTGTCTGTTGTGAAGTTGCCAAGTCAATTCCAACTCTTTGTAACCCCGTGGACTGCGTCCTTCCAGGCTCCTCTGTCCGTGGCATTTCCTAGGCAAGAATACTGAAGTGGGTTGCCATTTCCTTCTCCAACAGTTTTTCTTTATGCCTTGGGAAATCTGGCAAGATTTGATTCTCTCACTCCTTTAGTTTCCTGCTTAACGCTATCCTGTCAAGCAGCCCACTCTGTGGGATGCAGGAGTTGAAGAAGGAAGAATGTCATACTTACCAGCATTTTCTAAGGACCAAATTCTTCTGTAACCACCTAGGAAACCTTCATCCATTCCAGTTTGGCTCTGATGATGAAATGCCTAGATCCTGTGTTTTATCATGGTATCTAAGCAGCCGTTAAAGCCACTTCCTCTATTAAGGGCCCTTTTCAAACTAATACAATATTAAGTCATTTTCAAGATCCATTTAACTTAAGATGCCCTAGATTGCATCATTATGTAGTGTTAAACTATCTCTAGGCCTTGCTAATTTCCCAGGCAAGTGAACAGTTATAAGTTAGGAAGTAGCAATCTGATCTTCATGTTACTTGTTTTTTAGTTAATAATCAAATTAATATCAGCTGGGACTACTATTTTTTCTATCCTACTAGGTCCTGGAATTGGAGAGGGCAATGGCACCCCACTCCAGTACTCTTGCCTGGAAAATCCGATGGACAGAGGAGCCTGATAGGCTGCAGTCCGTGGGGTCACTAAGAGTCGGACACAACTGAGCGACTTCCCTTTCACTTTTCACTTTCATGCATTGGAGAAAGAAATGGCAACCCACTCCAGTGTTCTTGCCTGAAGAATCCCAGGGACAGGGGAGTCTGGTGGGCTGCTGTCTATGGGGTTGCACAGAGTCGGACATGACTCTTAGCTGCTGCTAAATCTGAAGCAACTTAGCAGCAGCAGCAGGTCCTGGAATAGTGCATATTTGCACATAGGAGACAGCAAATTATTATTAACTTGAGTCTATTTGCAAGCACTTTCATTGGTCCCACTCAAGTTTGATTTATGTTGAACATTTCATGTAGTATTACTTATATATTGAGGTAATGATGTGTATTCTAAAATTTGTTTTGTTCATTTACTAAAATTATAAAGGACTGTGTATTAGTACTCCATCCTAAAAATGTTTAATGCTAAATCTTGTTTTATGACTCTTGGTTTCTAGTTTTGAAATACCTGTTGAAATGGTTTCTGAATTTTTGTTGTAGTGTTATGAAATAAGGTCACATTTGAAATATATTTTATATTTAGTTAGCTTCAGACCTGCAGTTTTAGAGGATTAGTCACTGAAGAGATTGTGACGGGGACCAATCTCACTTAAACAGGTACCTAAGACGTGCTTATGACCACAGGTCCTGTAGCCTTGTAAACTTGTGCTTGGCCTGGGACAGGAACAAAGATGAACAGGAAGCTCAGAGCCTGAGAAGGGTCTCCAGTAGGCTAAAATATTTAGTTTTCCTTATTTTCCTAAACATCATTTTTTAAAAATCCTATTAGCTTAGAAGTAACTATATCAAATTCTAAACTTGAGGCTGCTGCTGCTTATATCCAGCCCAGAGCTATGAGGCTGCTTCTCAAAGCAAATCCAGTCAAGGTCAAATAAGGGTTAGCAGGGAAATTGGTATGTAATGAAAATATTTCTAAATCCCAGTCTGAGCCTCTGATTTTAAGCAATTCTTGATGCTGTCAGTGAGGTCCTGGTATGTGGAGTATCTCCTTAAGTTTATTTTAATGGAATTCGACCTGTATTACATGTGAGTAAACAAAATGTCATGCGAAATCAACTTTTCAATTATTCATGATGGTGTTTATTTAAGTATGTGGCCCTAAATTCTACATGGATATGTTTGGGGTAATACTCTTTTGAATTTTATAGTGTTTACTTGCTTTTTCTTTTCCACTGCTATCTTATTTTATTTTTAAGATTGTATGAAGAAGATATAAAAAATATAGAACGTTGAGTTTTTGTGAGCGTCTTGGAATCTTTCTTGGAAACAATTCATGTCTGTTAACTCCATGTTGTTAAGAAGCCCTTGATGACCCAACATAGTAGCCCCTTGTGATTCATTTTTCTGGTCTTTACTGTTCCATTCGTCTGATACAATGTCAATTGCTTCTAACTGTCATTTATCAGGTCAGCTTATATTTTTTTAACTATATTTTTTATAACTTTTTTCATGATTTTCCCCGTGTAGAAACATTAGAAAGAATAAAAATAGCTGCTCTTAACATTGTGTGAATTTTAGTCCTTTTTTTGTAGACATTTTTTATATCAGTTCAGTTCAGCCACTCAGTCATGTCTGACTCTTTGCGACCTCATGGACTGTAGCGTACCAGGCTTCCCTGTTCATCACCAACTCCTGGAGTTTGCTCAAACCCATGTCCATTGAGTCAGTGATACCATCTAACCATCTCATCTTCTGTTGTCCCCTTCTCCTCCCGCCTTCAATTTTTCCCAGAATCAGGGTCTTTTCAAATGAGTCAGTTCTTCACATCAGGTGGCCANTGTCTGACTCTTTGCGACCTCATGGACTGTAGCGTACCAGGCTTCCCTGTTCATCACCAACTCCTGGAGTTTGCTCAAACCCATGTCCATTGAGTCAGTGATACCATCTAACCATCTCATCTTCTGTTGTCCCCTTCTCCTCCCGCCTTCAATTTTTCCCAGAATCAGGGTCTTTTCAAATGAGTCAGTTCTTCACATCAGGTGGCCACAAGTATTGGAGCTTCAGCTTCAGCATCAGTCCTTCCAATGAATATTCAGGACTGATTTCCTTTAGGATGGACTGGTTGTATCTCCTTGCAGTCCAAGGGACTCTCAAGAGTTTTCTCCAATACCACAGTTCAAAAGCATCAATTCTTCGGTGCTCAGCTTTCTTTATATAGTCCAACTCTCTCATCCACACATGACTACTGGAAAAACCAAAGCTCTGAACTAGATGGAAATTTGTTGGCAAAGTAATGTCTCTGCTTTTTAATATGCTATCTAGGTTGGTCATAGCTTTTCTTTCAAGGAGCAAGCATCTTTTAATTTCAAGGTTGCAGTTACCATCTGCAGTGACTTTGGAGCCCCAAAACATGAAGTCTGTCACTGGTTCCATTGGTTGCCCATCTATTTACCATGAAGTGATGGGACCAGATGCCATGATCTTAGTTTTCTGAATGTTGAGCATTTTTTTAAAATTGGAGGCTAATTATTTTACAATATTGTGGTGGTTTTTGCAGTATATTCACATGAATCAGCCATCCCCATCCTGACCCTCCCTCCCACCTCCCTCCCCATCCGATCCCTCAGGGTCGTCCCAGTGCACTGAATGTTTAGCTTTAAGCCAACTTTTTCTTTCACTTTCATCAAGAGGTTCTTTAGTTCTTCTTCACTTTCTGCCATAAGGGTGGTGTCATCTGCATATCTGAGGTTATTGATGTTTCTCCTGGCAATCTTGATTCCAGCTTGTGATTCTTCCAGCCCAGCATTTCTCATGATGTACTCTGCAAATAAGTTAAATAAGCAGGGTGACAATATACAGCCTTGACGTGCTCCTTTCCTCATTTGGAACCAGTCTGTTGTTCCATGTCCAGTTCTAACTGTTTCTTCTTGATCTGTATACAGATTTCTCAGAAGGTAGGTAAGGTGGTCTGGTATGTCCATCTCTTGAAGAATGTTCCACTGTTGTGATCCACACAGTCAAAGGCTTTGGCCTAGGCAATGAAGCAGAAGTAGATGTTTTTCTGGAACTCTCTTGCTTTTTCTGTGATCCAGTGGATGTTGGTAATTTGATCTCTGGTTCCTCTGCCTTTTTTAATCCAGCTTTAACATCTGGAATTTCACAGTTCATGTGCTGTTGAAGCCTGGCTTGGAGAATTTTGAGCATTACTTTGCTAGTGTGTGAGATGAGTACAATTATGTGGTAATATGCGCATTCTTTGGCATTGCCTTTCTTAGGGATTGGAATGAAAATAGCCCTTTTCCAGTCCTGTGGCCACTGCTGAGTTTTCCATATTTGCTGGCATATTGAGTGTAGCACTTTCACAGTATCATCTTTTAGGATTTGAAATAGCTCAACAGGAATTCCATCACCTCCACTAGCTTTGTTTGTAGTGATGTTTCCTAAGGCCGACTTGACTTCACATTCCAGGATGTCTGGCTCTAGGTGAGTGATCACACCATTGTGGTTATCTGGGTCATGAAGATCTTTTTTGTACAGTTCTTCTATGTATTCTTGCCACCTCTTCTTAATCTCTTCTGCTTCTGTTAGGTCCATACCATTTCTTTCCTTTATTGTGCCCATCTTTGCATGAAATGTACCCTTAGTATCTCTAATTTTCTTGAAGAGATCTCTAGTCTTTCCCATCCTATTGTTTTTCTCTCTTTCTTTGCAATGATCACTGA
The DNA here is from genome assembly GCA_006410615.1 of Neotragus moschatus. NCBI lineage: Eukaryota > Metazoa > Chordata > Mammalia > Artiodactyla > Bovidae > Neotragus > Neotragus moschatus. The sequence continues at coordinate 367,053 of SJYA01002348.1, read as the reverse complement.
GGAAGGCTTTCTTATTTCTCCATGCTATTCTTTGGAACTTTGTTTTGTATATAGAGACTTTTAAAAATAAAGGATTTTTAAAAATTGTATATATATTTATGTATACATATTTTTGCATAAATATGCACATACATACACAATATACAATTTTATTTTTCTATGTTATATTGTATAATGGTAAATTTTCATGTGATTTAATATTTCATTTAAGTTTTCTTTATATTTGAAAATAAGATAATTTGTATTTGACTCATTTTTATGCCCATAAATCAAACGATATAAATGTATTTATGATGAGAAGTATTCTTTTCACCCCTCTACTAAATACTCAGTTCTCTTCTCTGGAGGAAACCAATATGAACAGTTTCTATATCTCTTTCCACAGATACTCTATGTAAAATGAACATATGTGTATCCCCCGCGCCATCAAACTGTGGTATTTTATACTGTTTGCCACCTTACTTTATTTTACTCAAAAAACATATCTTGGGGATTGTTTCATATCAGCACGTAAAAAATTCCTTGTTTCTTTTTGAATGTTGAAAAATACTATATTTTATGAATGTGTCTTGATGTATTTCCTCATCTTCTGTTGATAGACAGTTGTATAACTTTCTAAGTTTTGCTATCATAGACATTCTGCAAAGGCTAACTTTAAAATATGTTATTTTCTACATTTGATAATACATGTGAAGGATTAATTCCTTGAAGTAGAATTTCTGAGTCAGATGACTTGTGAAAGTTTGAATTATGAGAGATAGTCCAGGTACCTAGAAAGGTGGCAGGTGCTGGCTAAAGTAATGAGTTGCCAGGTTTGGTCTCCATAGGTTGAGCCAATGACATGCCTGTTGGTTAAGTAGGAAGAGATACCTGAACTCCTACCTCCTGGTCTACACAGTTTTTTTGTTTGTTTTTTCTAAAATGTTTTAGACATTTTTTTAATTAATTAATTTATTTTCAGTTCAGTTCAGTTGCTCAGTCGCATCCAACTCTTTGTGACCCCATGAATTGCAGCACACCAAGCCTCTCTGTCCATCACCAACTCCCGGAGTTCACTCAGACTCACGCCCATCGAGTCAGTGATGCCATCCAGCCATCTCGTCCTCTGTCGTCCCCTTCTCCTCTTGCCCACAATCTCTCCTAGCATCAGAGTCTTTTCCAATGAGTCAACTCTTCACATGAGGCGGTCAAAGTATTGTCGTTTCAGCTTCAGCATCAGTCCTTCCAGTGAACACACAGGACTGATCTCCTTTAGGATGGACTGGTTGGATCTCCTTGCAGTCCAAGGGACTCTCAAGAGTCTTCTCCAACTGCATAGTTCAAAAGCATCAATTCTTCAGTGCTCAGCCTTCTTCAGAGTCCAACTCTCACATCCATACATGACCACTGGAAAAGCCATAGCTTTGACTAGACAGACCTTTGTTGACAAGGAAATATATCTGCTTTTCAATATGCTGTCTAGGTTGGTCATAACTTTTCTTCCAAGGAGTAAGCGTCTTTTGATTTCATGGCTGCAGTCACCATCTGCAGTGATTTTGGAGTCCAAAAAAATAAAGTCTGACACTGTTTCCACTGTTTCCCCATCTATTTCCCATGAAGTGATGGGACCAGATGTCATGATCTTACTTTTCTGAATGTTGAGCTTTAAGCCAACTTTTTTCATTCTCCTGTTTCACTTTCATCACGAGGCTTTTTAGTTTCTCTTCACTTTCTGCCAGAAGGGTGATGTCATCTGCATATCTGAGGTTATTGGTATTCCTCCCGGCACTCTTGATTCCCGTTTGTGCTTCTTCCAGCCCAGCGTTTCTCATGATGTTCTCTACATATAAGTTAAATAAGCAGGGTGACAATATATAGCCTTGATGGACTCCTTTTCCTATTTGGAACCAGTCTGTTGTTCCATGTCCAATTCTAACTGTGCCTTCCTGACCTGCATATAGGTTTCTCAAGATCAGGTGGTCTGGTATTCCCATCTCTTTCAGAATTTTCCAGTTTATTGTGATCCACACAGTCAAAGACTTTGGCATAGTCAGTAAAGCAGCAGTAGCTGTATTTCTGGAACTCTCTTGCTTTTTTGATGATCTAGGGGATGTTGGCAATTTGATCTCTGGTTCCTCTGCCTTTTCTAAAACCAGCTTGAACATCTGGAAGTTCACGGTCCATATTCCATATATATGCCTTAATATACTGTATTGGTGTTCTCCTTTTTGGCTTACTTCAGTCTGTATAATAGGCTCCAGTTTCATCTAGCTCGTTAAAACTGATTTGAATGCATTCTTTTTTAATGGCTGAGTAATACCCCATTATGTATATGTACCACGGCTTTCTTATTTATTCGTCTGCTGATGGACATCTAGGTTGCTTCCATGTCCTGGCTATTGTAAACAGTGCTGCACTGGGGGTAGTCTACACAGATGAACATTGGGGTGGTCTACACAGTTTTAACATATTTTCTAATAGCTCTTAACTCTCTGTTGCTACCTTAAGTTATTGTTTATTCTCCCCCTTTTGGACATACACGTTGATTCCCATTTTTACTGTAATAGATAATGCTGTGGCTATCAGTTCTTTCTATATATAAATGCTTGTAACCACTTTTTATATCCTTAGGTGAAATTCCTAGCCAAAACATTTTGAAATGCAGGAATATGAGTCACATTATAGTCTTTGAGATACTCTCCCAAATTACTTTTCAGAGAAGTTAAAGTGTTTTATATCCCTATGGGAAGTATATACCAATACCTTTGTTTCCTGCATCCTAGCTAATCATTTTAATTTTTTAAAAATAAAAAACCCACTGATAGTTATTTGCTGTTTGTAGAATCCCTCTGAGTGTGTTTGAGTGAGATTTGGTTTCAAGACTACTGAGGATTCTTCCAGCTGCTGGTACTCAAGTTTTTTCTGGGGTGAAACTTCTGGTTCAGTGTCAGATGGCTCCTTTTATGTGAGCTCTGATCTGGGCACCCAGTGTGGCTTCAGGTCGGCCCCGTGTTATTCTCCATTAGATCCAGGTTGCCAGAAGTTCCATAGATGCCTATGCCTTTAGAGACGTATTGAGATTGTATCTACGTGTCTCCCAGTGTGTCTTCACATAGGGAGATGAAGGCTGGGAGCGGCTGAGACAGATGGCAGAAAGTGGTGATCAGTGAATGAGTCTGCATTAACCTACTACTGATTACTCTGTACACTGTGACTAATGTCTCTGAGGCCACTTCATGACTTAACTTGAACTAGGGAAGGTGGGGGACACTGTAGTGCTAAGTTTATAACCCGTGACTCTGGAATCTTTGAATGTGTTTTAATGACTGCATGTTTTATATGTTTTCTGTTACTTTCTGAATTTGTTTCATTTTCTCTGAATAACCACATAACCCAAAGAAATTCAAATGTAAATGCTTGTTAGTTTGGATATATTGAAATTCCAGAGTTTACTGTTATATCCTTTTCCAGCTGTGAGACTCACAACGTGTTCCTGGTATGTCATGTCTCCATGCAAACCTTCTCCCTTTTGGGGCAATCGTGTGACGTGGTGGTAGAAACAGGTGTGCGTGGGTTTGATAGCTTGCCAGAAATGGGTTTGATTCTGATTTACTCTCAATCTCAATGTTCTCATCAGATAATATCTTCCTAATAGAGTTGTCAGGATTAAGTGAGGTAACATACATAAAAATGGCAAGCCCAGAGCATGGTACACAGCTCTGCTATTCAGTAAATTTAACAGAGAAATCTATTGAGTAAAGAAATACTGGTTTATAGTTTTCTTATTTTGTATTACATTTATTCACATAATAAAAAGGTAATACTAGACCCATTTAAAAAAAATCTAGTGAGTAGATTTTGGGGAAAGAGCCCTTTGGAATTATGGAATATTATTAGGAAAAACATTTTTAAAAATTATGATTTGTGTGTAGATTTAGTAACATTTTGCCAAGTTGAGGCCTTGCCAGGTCTGGTGTAATGAATAAAGGGTATCAAATTTAATTAAAATGCTAGGTCCTGCCAAAATTTTTAAACAAGATTTTATTCTTTTGAGTTAGCCAAAAAGTTTGTGTGGGTTTTTCTGTAGCATCTCATGTGTTTATAGTGTCAGCAATTCTGAAATCTATGCTAGTGTTAAGGTAGTTAGCTTCGTTGTATTCCAGAATTTTATGAATCTAAATTGTTCTGGTATATTATATTTGAAAGAAATGAGGATGTTTCATAAATTTTATATAAAAATATAATTGCCATGAAGAGTTTTTTTTCCCTTAAAGTCTATCTCTTATGCGTATGCTTATAGGTAGAAAATTTAGCTGTGAAATAACTCCAAATTGATAGATATTAACTAGAATGACTGTGGTGATCATTTTGCAATATACACAATGAATCATCATGTTGTATGCCTAAAACTAGTACAACATTGTATGCTAACTATATCTCAATTAAAAATTTGAGATATAGTTCATGTGATGTTATAATTCATGTGATGTTGTTTTGGCAGCAGTCTCTCTTCAGAAATAGTTTTCTTACATATGTTATTTTGTGTCCTTCATTTTCACAGGAGCTGACAAGTGCTTTGGTGCATATAAAACTACATCTTTTTATTCAGATCTTTACACTTGCATTCTTCCCAGCAGCAGTATGGCTTTTTCTTCAGCTTTTATCAGTCACACCCATCAATGAATGGCTTTTAAAAGGGTATGTTTAAATATTTTGAAGGGTCCACTTTTAACGGGGCATCTTTAGTGACGTTATCATTTCTGTGGCAACTGTATATGAAAGGGCTTATGTGTTATATAAGGAGATAAAAACACCTTTAACATTATTATTATTTCTAAAAATGATAGTGTTTCATCAAGGAAGTACATTAGAGAATTTTATGACAGAATCTTAAAAGATAACACTCTTACTTAATCTTATGGTTCCAGGAGAGACAGTTTTCTGTTGGGAAAAAAATGGAAGGTGCTAGAGGATGTAAGATCTGTGTTTGTGTGTGTAATGTAGGCTCTAAGTTGGGTGCTTTAATGTTTGTATTCTATATCTTATTAAATACTACATGTTTTTAAAAATATATAGAAATTAAAAATATATAGAGGGGACAAACATTTACTTTTTCACTTGCTCTGTTTTATGTTTGATAGGATAATTGAATTACCAATACATTTTTGTTAAAATCTTTTTTCCCATTAAAAATGTTGCCATGTTTGTTAAAAGGATTAAATGACTTAAAAATTATTTGGAGTGGTTTAAAACTAGCCACGTTTTAGCATCATGGTATAACAGCTTAAATACTGAACTCCAGGCCTAAAGGTTGCATTTTAATCTAGTCTGAAACCTAGACTAGGTTCAAACTAGTCTGAAACCTCAATTTCCTAAAGGCCTAAAGGTTGCATTTTAATCTAGTCTGAAACCTAGACTAGGTTTAAACTAATCTGAAACCTCAATTTCCCTGTTTTGTAATTATGGTGGTGGTTTAGTCTCTAAGTTGTGTCCAACTCTTGCAATCCCATGGACTGTAGCCCACCAAGCTCCTCTGTCCATGGGATTTTCCAGGCAAAAGTATTAGAGTGGTTTGCCACTTCCTTCTCCAGAGAATCTTCCCAACCCAGGGATTGAATCCAGGTCTCCTGCACTGCAGGGAAATTCTTTACCAACTGAGCTACCAGGGAAGATGTTTTAGAATTATAAAATGAAGATAATCATATTTTTATTGCCTGCTTATTAGTGATTTTGTGGACATCAGTTGAGATCACTTATTCATTCATTTATTTGCTATTTATTTAGCTCCTATTATATGCTAGGAATTATAGGTATTGGACAAACAACAGTGAACAAAATTGGCAAGTGCCAGTTAGTTTTGCATGTCAAGGACGTTCTTGGTGTGATTGTCAGTAAACAAGTAAATCTGTGATCAAGATAGAGGCAAATGATGTGAAGTAAAACTGTGTGATATGGTCAAAAATGGTTGAGAGGATAGACTGGTGATTAATTTACACTGCAGAGTTCTAGGGGTAGAACGTTCTAGGCAAAGAAATTAGAACGTGTAAGGGCTGGAACAAGCCTGGTATGTTCTAGAGTCAGGAAAGTGACAGTGATGATCTAACCTAATGATGTAGAGGGTGAGTAATATGACTTAGGGTTGGAAAGGTGGACAGGACCCTTCCCATAGAGCTTTGCAGGCTATGGAAAGACATTCAGGTTTAATTTTGTGAAGCTACTGGAGGGGTTTAAATAAGAGAGTGATGTGGTTCTGATTTGTATTGCAAATGATTCTCCTAGTTCCGATATGGAGAACAGATAGTAGAAGGGCCTGAGAGAAAGCTTGGGGACCAGCTCGGAGGTTAGTGTGGTGAGGTAGCAGTGCAGTAGAAAGAAATGGATGTGTGGAGATTATGTTTTAAAATTAGAGCTCTCAGAACCCATGGGTGGATAGGGTGTAGAGAGGGAAGGAAAGGGAGGAGTCAAAGATGACATCTAGATTTGGGGTATGAACTACTGGGTGATAGGTGGCATCATCTACTTAGCTGGGGGAGAAAGTTTAGGATAAGAGGGGGAATCAAGGGTGCTGTTTTAATTGAGTTTGAGAGAATGATGTAAAATTTCACCAGCAATTATAAAATGCTACATAAATATGATGACATCATTTTAGAGCAACTATGTATGATTTGTGTTAAGAACCAGTATTTGGGACTTCGTTGGTGGTCCATTGGTTAAGACTCTGCACTTTCAGTGCAGGGGGCATGAGTTTGATCCCCAGATGGGGAACTAAGATATCCCATGTGCTGCAGAGTATGACCAAAAAGCCCCAAACAAGCCCAGTATTTACTGAGTATCTGCCCTTCATAGAACACTCAAGAAATTGGAAAAGACTAACATTTTCCTTGTGTTCAGGGAACTTTCAGTTTAGTTGGATATGTAGAACATATGCAGCAGCAGTAGGAGATATGGGGCTTCCCAGGTGGTGCTGGTGATAAAGAGCCCACCTGCCAATGCAGGAGATTTAAAAATGTGGGTTCAGTCCCTGGGTAGGGAAGATCCCGTGGAGCAGGGCATGGCAACCCACTCTAGCATTCTTGCCTGGAGAATCCCATGGACAGAGGAGCCTGGTGGGCTTACTGTCGATGGAGTCACAAAGATTTGGATACAATGGAAGAAGCACAAGCTGGAATCAAGGTTGCCGGGAGAAATATCAGTAACCTCAGATATGCAGATGACACCACCCTTATGGCAGAAAGTGAAGAGGAACTAAAAAGCCTCTTGGTGAAAGTGAAAGTGGAGAGTGAAAAAGTTGACTTAAATCTCAACATTCAGAAAATAAAGATCATGGCATCCGGTCCCATCACTTCATGGGAAATAGATGGGGAAACAGTGGAAACAGTGTCAGACTTTATTTTTTGGGGCTCCAAAATCACGGCAGATGGTGATTGCAGCCATGAAATTAAAAGACGCTTACTCCTTGGAAGAAAAGTTATGACCAACCTAGACAGCATATTTAAAAGCAGAGACATTAGTTTGCCAACAAAGGTCCATTTAGTCAAGGCTATATGGTTTTTCCTGTGGTCAAGTATGGATGTGAGAGTTGGACTGTAAAGAAGGCTGAGCGCCGAAGAATTGATGCNGGAAATTCTTTACCAACTGAGCTACCAGGGAAGATGTTTTAGAATTATAAAATGAAGATAATCATATTTTTATTGCCTGCTTATTAGTGATTTTGTGGACATCAGTTGAGATCACTTATTCATTCATTTATTTGCTATTTATTTAGCTCCTATTATATGCTAGGAATTATAGGTATTGGACAAACAACAGTGAACAAAATTGGCAAGTGCCAGTTAGTTTTGCATGTCAAGGACGTTCTTGGTGTGATTGTCAGTAAACAAGTAAATCTGTGATCAAGATAGAGGCAAATGATGTGAAGTAAAACTGTGTGATATGGTCAAAAATGGTTGAGAGGATAGACTGGTGATTAATTTACACTGCAGAGTTCTAGGGGTAGAACGTTCTAGGCAAAGAAATTAGAACGTGTAAGGGCTGGAACAAGCCTGGTATGTTCTAGAGTCAGGAAAGTGACAGTGATGATCTAACCTAATGATGTAGAGGGTGAGTAATATGACTTAGGGTTGGAAAGGTGGACAGGACCCTTCCCATAGAGCTTTGCAGGCTATGGAAAGACATTCAGGTTTAATTTTGTGAAGCTACTGGAGGGGTTTAAATAAGAGAGTGATGTGGTTCTGATTTGTATTGCAAATGATTCTCCTAGTTCCGATATGGAGAACAGATAGTAGAAGGGCCTGAGAGAAAGCTTGGGGACCAGCTCGGAGGTTAGTGTGGTGAGGTAGCAGTGCAGTAGAAAGAAATGGATGTGTGGAGATTATGTTTTAAAATTAGAGCTCTCAGAACCCATGGGTGGATAGGGTGTAGAGAGGGAAGGAAAGGGAGGAGTCAAAGATGACATCTAGATTTGGGGTATGAACTACTGGGTGATAGGTGGCATCATCTACTTAGCTGGGGGAGAAAGTTTAGGATAAGAGGGGGAATCAAGGGTGCTGTTTTAATTGAGTTTGAGAGAATGATGTAAAATTTCACCAGCAATTATAAAATGCTACATAAATATGATGACATCATTTTAGAGCAACTATGTATGATTTGTGTTAAGAACCAGTATTTGGGACTTCGTTGGTGGTCCATTGGTTAAGACTCTGCACTTTCAGTGCAGGGGGCATGAGTTTGATCCCCAGATGGGGAACTAAGATATCCCATGTGCTGCAGAGTATGACCAAAAAGCCCCAAACAAGCCCAGTATTTACTGAGTATCTGCCCTTCATAGAACACTCAAGAAATTGGAAAAGACTAACATTTTCCTTGTGTTCAGGGAACTTTCAGTTTAGTTGGATATGTAGAACATATGCAGCAGCAGTAGGAGATATGGGGCTTCCCAGGTGGTGCTGGTGATAAAGAGCCCACCTGCCAATGCAGGAGATTTAAAAATGTGGGTTCAGTCCCTGGGTAGGGAAGATCCCGTGGAGCAGGGCATGGCAACCCACTCTAGCATTCTTGCCTGGAGAATCCCATGGACAGAGGAGCCTGGTGGGCTTACTGTCGATGGAGTCACAAAGATTTGGATACAATGGAAGAAGCACAAGCTGGAATCAAGGTTGCCGGGAGAAATATCAGTAACCTCAGATATGCAGATGACACCACCCTTATGGCAGAAAGTGAAGAGGAACTAAAAAGCCTCTTGGTGAAAGTGAAAGTGGAGAGTGAAAAAGTTGACTTAAATCTCAACATTCAGAAAATAAAGATCATGGCATCCGGTCCCATCACTTCATGGGAAATAGATGGGGAAACAGTGGAAACAGTGTCAGACTTTATTTTTTGGGGCTCCAAAATCACGGCAGATGGTGATTGCAGCCATGAAATTAAAAGACGCTTACTCCTTGGAAGAAAAGTTATGACCAACCTAGACAGCATATTTAAAAGCAGAGACATTAGTTTGCCAACAAAGGTCCATTTAGTCAAGGCTATATGGTTTTTCCTGTGGTCAAGTATGGATGTGAGAGTTGGACTGTAAAGAAGGCTGAGCGCCGAAGAATTGATGCTTTTGAACTGTGGTGTTGGAGAGGACTCTTGAGAGTCCCTTGGACTGCAAGGATATCCAACCATTCCATTCTGAAGTCCATTCTGAAGTCCATCCCAATCGGCCCTGGGATTTCTTTGGAGGGAATGATGCTGAAGCTGACACTCCAGTACTTTGGCCACCTCATGCGAAGAGTTGACTCATTGGAAAAGACTCTGATGCTGGGAGGGATTAGGGGCAGGAGGAGAAGGGGACGACAGAGGATGAGATGGCTGGATGGCATCACCAACTCAATGGACGTAAGTCTGAGTGAACTCCAGGAGTTGGTGATGGACAGGGAGGCCTGGCATGCTGCTATTCATGGGGTCACAAAGAGTTGGACATGACTGAGCAACTGAACTGAACTGAAGAGACTTAACATGCATGCACGTAGGATATATATATATGTATATGTATACAAAATAGTAGCCAACCAAAACTGTCTAGCTTGTGGTTTGTTAGATAAGTATAACCAGTTATAGAGGAAGAAGGCCAGACATCCTGGAATACGAAGTCAAGTGGGCCTTATGAAGCATCACTATAAACAAAGCTAGTGGAGGTGATGGGATTCCACCTGAGCTATTTCAAATCCTAAAAGATGATGCTATGAAAGTGCTGCTCAATATGCCAGCAAATTTGGAAAACTCAGCAGTGACCACAGGACTGAAAAAAGTCAGTTTTCATCCCAATCCTAAAGAAAGGCAATGCTAAAGAATGCTCAAACTCCTGCACAATTGCGCTCATCTCAGTTCAGTTCAGTCACTCAGTTGTGTCTGGCTTTTGGCGACCCCATGGACTGCAGCACACCAGGTCTCCTTGTCCATTACTAACTCCTAGAGTTTACTCAAATTCATGTCCATTGAGTTGGTGATGCCATCCAACCATTTCATCCTCCATTGTTGCCTTCTCCTTCTGCCTTCAATCTTTCCCAGCATCAGGATCTTTTCCACTGAGTCAATTCATTGCATCAGGTGGCCAAAGTATTGGAGTTTCAGCTTCAGCATCAGTCCTTCCAATGAATATTCAGGACTGGTTTCCTTTGGGATGGACTGGTTGAATCTCCTTGAAGTCCAAGAGTCTCTCAAGAGTCTTCTTCAACACCACAGTTCAAAAGCATCAATTCTTCGGCGCTCAGCTTTCTTTATAGTCCAACTCTTATATCCATACTCATCTCACATGCTAGCAAAGTAATGCTCAAATTTCTCTGTGTTAGGCTTCAACAGTATGTGAACCGAGAGCTTCCAGATGTTTAAGCTGGATTTAGAAAAGTCAGAGGAACCAGAGATCAAATTGCCAACATTGTTGGATCATAGAAAAAGCAAGAGAATTCCAGAAAAACATCTACTTTTGCTTTATTGACTACACCAAAGCCTTTGACTGTGTGGATCACAACAAACTGTGGAAAATTCTTAAAAAGATGGGAATACCAAACCACCTTGCCTACCTCCTGAGAAATCTGTATGCAGGTCAAGAAGCAACAGTTAGAACCAGGCATGGAACAATGGACTAGTTCCAAACTGGGAAAGAAGTACATCAAGGTTGTATACTGTCACCTTGCTTATTTAACTTATTTGCAGAGTACATCATGAGAAATGCTGGGCAGGATGACACACAAGCTGGAATCAAGATTGCCGGGAGAAATATCAGTAGCCTCAGATATGCAGGTGACACCACCCTTACGGCAGAAAGTGAAGAGGAACTAAAGAGCCTCTTGATGAAAGTGAAAGAGGAGAGTGAAAAAGCTGGCTTAAAACTCAGTGTTCAGAAAACTAAGATCATGGCATCTGGTCCCATCACTTCATGGCAAATAGATGGGGGAACAATGGAAGCAGTGACAAACTTTATTTTCTTGGGCTCCAAAAATCACTGCAGATGGTCACTGCAGCCATGAAATTAAAAGATGCTTACTCCTTGGAAGAAAAGCTATGACTGACCCAGATAGCATATTAAAAAGCAGAGACATTACTTTGCCAACAGTGATCTATCTAGTCAAAGCTATGGTTTTTCCAGTAATCATGTATGGATGTGAGAGTTGGACCATAAAGGAAACTGAGCACTGAAGAACTGATGCTTTTGAACTGTGGTGTTGGAGAAGACTCTTGAGAATCCCTTGGACTGCAAGGAGATCCAACTAGTCCATCCTAAAGAAGATTAGTCCTGGGTGTTCATTGGAAGGACTGATGCTAAAGCTGAAACTCCAAATCTTTGGCCACCTGTTGTGAAGAACTGACTCATTTGAAAAGACCCTGATGCTGGGAAAGACTGAAGGGAGAAGGAAAAGGGGATGACAGAGGATGAGGTGGTTGGATGGTATCACCGACTTGATGGATGTGAGTTTGAGCAAGCTCTGGGAGTTGGTGAAGGACAGGGAAGCCTGGCGTGCTGCAGTCCATGAGGTTGCAGAGTCGGACATGACCGAGTGACTGAACTGAACTGAGAGGAAGAAGTTCAGCCTGGATTGTGTACCTCTAAAGTAGAGAATCCAAACATGAAGCATTAGTGGATGACAAAGGTAAAAAGTTTCCTTTAGGCCAAGCTGCAAAAGGTGGGACCTACTGATCTGAAGAGTTTGGGTTTAAATCTGTGGATGATGGAGAATTCTTAAATGTGCTAAACACGAGAACACATGCTCAAGAGTGGTCATTAAGGAAGATTATCTGTTAGTATTGTCCTGGGTATGTTGGCAGAGTAGAGTTTGTAATCTCCATATGCTAAATAAAAAAAAGCGTGGAATTCCACAGCTCAGGATATTGAACTGAAAGGAGCACAGACTTAGTCTGCCTCACTTAGAGAAAGCTTTTCCTCACTCATTTTTTTCTCCTGTCCCCTCCTAATTTGAGAGTACACACTTAGTATGTTAAGTAGAGGGAGTTGCTGACTTTTGTATCAGGATCCTGTTTAAATCACTGAAATAAATGTATTCTGAGTACATACTCCCTTAACTGTTTGTGTTAAAAGGGAAGAGTGGAGGTAGAGAGAACACTGAGTAGGCATTTAGATATGTCTAGACTTGGGCAAAAAAGCATCTGAAGGGGGATGATGACAACAGTCATGGAAAACAGTGGAAAATTGGTTGTGGTGATTGATTGGTTTATTAAGACTAAATAGAGCTCTGCTTAACCCCAAAGTTTCAAACTGGTCATTAGGAGTAAACTGAACCATTGACAGAGACAAGTCAATCGAGAGGCAAAGTTGATTTCTTAGAAAATACATAAATTCTGTATTAGACATGTTTAGTTTAAGATGGTAGTCTTAGGCAGCAATGTAGAGATTTGGGAATGGAGGCTGGGTTTAGCAATAGAAATTTTTAAGTATTCTTATCCATTCAGGTTTGAAAATAAGATTGAGAAGAGCCAGCAAAAACTTGAATGGGTTTGTGTAAAACACAAGGTAAATTAGAATGATGCTGTACTATGCCAACCAAGAGAATAGAGTGCTTTGAGAAGCAAGGAGGTAAGAAGAATGAATGTAGGGAAAAGGATGTTGAATTTGGTGACTGGGAGATTTCCGGTGATTTATAAGGTTACTGCTTTTACTAGAGGGGCTTCCCAGGTGGCTCAAGTGGTAAAGAATCTGCCCACCAATTCAGGATCCATGGGAGACTTGGGTTTGATTGCTGGGATGGGAAGATCCCCTGGAGGAGGAAATGGCAACCTACCCCAGTGCTCTTGCCTGGAGAATCCCATGAACTGAGGAGCCTGGCAGGCTGCAATCCATGGGGTTGCAAAGAGTCGGACAAGACTGAGCATGCTCATGTGCACACATGTTTACTAAGAGTAAGTCAGATTCCAGGGGAGCAGAGAGAGAATGAGCTTTGGGGCCAAGGAAGTGGAGCACAGCAGTGAGCCGCAGTGATAAAGGTAGGACTATATCTTGAGGAAACAATGCTAATTTTGAGGTTAGTTATTTACATTTGTTTGTTGAATGTTTTGCCTTCTTGAAGGCAGAAATGTTGCCTTATACTTTTTCTTTAATACGCTTGTATAGTATCCTACCTACAGAAAGCATATATATTAAATATATAGATTAGTTTTTTTTTTTTTTTTTTAATGTTGAGAACTCTCCTCCTTTGTACATAGAAGGGAAGGGACCAGAAGAGAGGGAAAGATTGGAAAAGCTAGAAAGATTGAAAATACCTGAGAGGGCTTATCACTAGTCTTGGTGGCAAGGAATATAGAAGGCAGTGGCTGGAGAAACAGGCTTTGCTAAAGTTGTTGCCCCTGGATTCAGGAATAATTTAATCCTAGATAAGAGGTTTTGTGAGTTTGGTTGTATCAATTAACTCCTTTCTTAACTTCGGTTTTCAGAAAGAGAATGGTAGTATTTATCTTAAATACTCATGAGGGATAAATGAGTAAAGGTCTATTGTCTCGAACAGTATCTATTACAAATGGTAAAATTGTAGTGTTAGTGATGTTCACGGTGATGATCACAAGAAAGAGTGAGAGATTGGAAATTCATAATCAGACATGACTTGAACAGCATTTGGGAAAATAGATCTTAAAAGAAGACCATATTTGGGGATTCCCTGGTGGTCTAGTGGAAAGGATTCTATGCTTTTGCTGCTAAGGGCCCAGGTTCAATCCCTGATATGGGAACTATGATCCCATAAGCCATGAGGCATGCCCCCCCCCCAAAAAAAAGCTATATTCGTGTGAATTGAACGGAAATTCCATATAAGGATTTTTCTTGTCTTCAGTCAAAATTAATGAAAACTTTTATTTTTTCTTATTTCAGAGCTAATATGAATTCATTTGTAAATACTAGATAATACATTATTACAAAAGAGAATAAAAAATCACCTGTGATCCTACTTTCAAATATTAGTCAGATACTCTGTGTCCTTGATTCCTTGTATAAACTTTCCACTTTAGTTGGGCCGTTTTCTCCTTGTCCTCAGAATGTATATTCTGTATGAATGCTGAATAATGTCTTTTTATCTTTAATACTTGGATTTGCTACTCATAATTTCATTTGCTTGTGATGCAATATATTTTTCTATTCTAAACTAAGAGAATAGACTTCTAATTATGATCTAGGGAGTATGTACATAATTAATAACCAAATTTAGAATAGACACTAGAATTTACTACAGGGTCTGAATCTAAGAAGTATATGATTCAGTTCAGTTCAGTCACTCAGTCATGTCCGACTCTTTGTGACCCTGTGGACTGTAGCACACCAGGCTTCCCTGTCCATCACCAACTCCTGGAGATTGCTCAACTCATGTCCATCCAACGATGTCATCCTCTGTCATCCCCTTCTCCTCCTGTCTTCAATCTTTCCCGGCATCAGGGTCTCTTCCAATGAGTCAGTTCTTTGCATCAGGTGGCCAAAGTATTGGAGTTTCAGCTTCAACATCAGTCCTTCCAATGAACATTCAGGACTGATTGCCTTTAGGATGGACTGGTTGGATCTCCTTAAAGTATATGATTGTGTCATGTCTATTTTTATAATGATACTATAGCAACATGAAAATGTTTTTTATGAGATGAAAGTTTCAGAATTGCTGTTTTGTGGAAAAGAATTAGCAAATGTAAGCTTGTGTTTTTGTTAAATACATTTGAACTTTGCAAGAGGTTTTTAAAAATATATATATAACTATTTGTTTTCAGTTAAACTGGGCCTTTGTTGCTGCTGAGGTTTTTCTCTAGTTTTGGTGATGGATGCTATTGACTAGTTGAGATACATGGATGTCTCATTGCAGTATTGGCTCTTGTTCAAGCTCTAGGGTGTTCAAGGTTCAGTAATTGCAGCATGTGGGCTCAGTAGTTTTGACTCCCAGGCAAGAGCTCAGTAGCTGTGGCACACGAGCTTAGTTGCTCCATGGCATGTGGGATCTCCCCAGATCAGGGATTGAACCTATGTCTCTTCCATTGGCTTTCAGATCCTTTACCACTGAGCCACCGTGGAAGCCCTGCAAGAGGTTTTAAAGTTTTATTTTTGCCAAAAGCCTTCCTATAAAACAAATAAGGAAAAGATACCTGAAAATAACTAAGCTTATATACACTTAGCAAATGATAAACTGTTTGGCTTATTTTCTATCACTACACTTACCATAATCTGACTGTTTTTTGAATTGTATAAGACTTAAATAATTTTGAAAATGAGATCAGTCAAATCTGTGGCATGGAGTGAGAGTTTCTACTAAGCCATGTTGGCTCATACAGAATTGTCTGAACTCGACAGGACGTGTGCACCAATAAATGTTCTCCCAGCTCTACTGTTTTAGTATGAATGTAGTGAAAATTTTATAATTGGATAAAAAAGAAACCTACTTATAATTGCTTTTTGTTTTCTATTTCAGGTTGCAGACAGTAGGTTGCATGCCTCCGCCTGTGTCTTCTGCAGTGATATTAACCAAGGCAGTTGGTGGAAACGAGGTGAGTCATGGGGCTAGCTTTTTTAAACATAAGTTTGTGCTATCCTTTTGTTTTATATTTCGTTTTATGAAAAAAGAATCACATTACAGAAAATGCATAACTATAGCAGCTTATGAAAGAAGCGGATAGATTCATGTGTTAGAAAGAGGCTAAAATTGGCAATAATGAGTGGAATTTAGGATTTCAAAAAGAAAAGCAAGGGAGGTGAATGAAACAGAGATAGATCGTGATTTTTCTACTTCAGTGAGAAATGAGGAGACAGAGGACACAGAATCCAAGCCAAGGGGCTTTTACATCTAAGACTCGTGAACTGAGGACACCTGCTATGACCATTCCTCAGTTCTTAAAAAAATTTAGGGCAAACTACAGTCATGGAAAAAGGGTCAGGATAAGTTTAATGGCAGGTGAAGATGGTATTAAACAAGGAGAAATGAGGCCAGGTTTCTAGGATGAGTTCAAAGGAATTATCCAACTCCTGGGGAACCGTAGCCGAAGAGGAGTGCTTATGTATCGGGATGGCAGTAGTCCATTGTGGGAGCTACTTATAGGTGGTTCTCCTTGGCTGAGAGGCCCTGCGACTTTGTACTGAGGGAGGCTGCTTTGTAGTCGCTTATTTCTCCTGATATCTTGGATCATTCAGAAAAGAATACAAATTAAAACATTTTTTAATTTATTAATGTATTTTGGGCCGTGCTGGGTCTCTGTTGCTGCGTGGACTTTCTCTAGTTGCGGCGAGCGGGGGCAGTTCTCCAGTTGTGGTTCTCTGGCTTCTGGTTGCGGTGGCTTCTCTTGCTGCAGAGCACGGGCTGTAGGTGTCTGGGCTTCAGGAGTTGCAGCGCAGGGCTCAGTAGTTATGGCTTTCGGGCTCTACAGCTCGCGGTCAGGAGTCGTGGCACACAGACTTAGTTGCCCTGCAGCACGTGGGATCTTCCCAGACCAGGGATTGAACCTGTGTCCCCTGCGTTGGCAGGTGGATTCTTAACCACTCGACCATCAGGGTAGTCCAAGAAAAGAATACTTTTGAATGGGGCAGGATATATGTAATTTTAATTGGGGATAATTGCTTTGCAATATTGTGTTGGTTTCTGCCAAAAATAGGCATGAGTCAGCCATAGGTATACAAATATCCCCTCCCTCTTGAATCTCTCTTACCTCTATGCTCATTGTGATTTTTATTTAATTTGCATTACCCAGTGACTAATAATGGTGAGCATTTTTATCTTTCCATGGCTTATTTGTTATCTATGTCTTCTTTTGGGAGATGTCTACTAAAATTTTGCTTTTTACAAAATTGAGTGCTTTGCTTTCTTATTGATGAGCTTTGATAAATCTATATTCTGTATACAAGACCTTCATTATATATATATACGCTTTGTAAATGTTTTTCCCAGGCTGGTTTGTCTTTCGTTTTCTAAGCAGTGTCTCTTGAAGAGCAGAATGGTGGTGGAGAAACTAATAGGTGGTTGGATTCTGTATTTATTGAGTTGGCCAAAAAGTTCATTTGAGTTTTTCCGTATTTTGAAGGCACAGGATATGCTGATGGATTGGATGTGGGGTGTGAGAGAGAGAAAGGGTCAAGAGTGACTTCAAGGTTTTTGACTGAGCAGCTGGAAGGATGGAGTTTGCTGACATGGAGAAGAGTGCTGTGTGACAGCAGATATGTGGGGCTCTTTAGTCTGGGTATGCACAGTATACTGTGATAACTAAGAACTGCAAAATCTCAGTTAAGTATAAAGGGTTATTTCTTGCTAATGGTACCTGTCCCATGTGGGTCAGTGGGAAGATCTTTGCCATTACTAAGGAAACCTGGTTAGTGGAGGCTTATGTTTTGAAGGTATATCATCTGGATGGAGCACAAAGCATTTTAGGTGTGCCATAACAGAGATAGAGAGATTCAGTTCAGTTCAGTTCAGTCACTCAGTCTTGTCCAGCTCTTTGCAACCCCATGAATCACAGCACACCAGGCCTCCCTGTCCATCACCAACTCCCGGAGTTCACTCATACTCACGTCCATCGAGTCAGTGATGCCATCCAGCCATCTCATCCTCTGTCGTCCCCTTCTCCTGCCCCTAATCCCACCCAGCATCAGGGTCTTTTCCAATGAGCTTAGAGAGTCACAAATGGACTTTTTATTTTTCAGTTGGAAGTGATATGTGGTGCTTCTGCTCACATTACATTGACCAGAACAAGTCATGTGGCCTTACCATATTCCTGTGCCCTCAAGGAGAGGGGAACTGGATTGATGAACCCTTGTAATGTCAGCCATATGGTAAACATGGAGAACTGGTTTTTTTTTTTTTTTTTTGTATGTTGAGATGCCTATTACATATCCAGTTGAAGATGTCAGTGAGCAATTATAGATACAAGGGTTGAGAGTTGAGGGACTGGCCTAAACCTGGAGATGTAAATTAGGGCATCATCAATGAATAAATGATATTTAAGGCCAAGATTGTGTATGAGATTCCATAGACAGAAAAGAGTAAAGGTTCAAGGATTGAGCCTGGGGACCCTCCAACAGTAAGAGGTTAAGGCAATGAGGAATAACCAGCAAAGGCAACAGAGAGAGTATAATTAATGAGATTGAAGGAAAAACAAGAGAGCATGGTATCCAGGAAGCCAGGTGAAGAAGGGGTTTGAAGGAGGAGGATAGGATGAGTGGTATCAGATTCTGACACCGGTGCTTCCCAGATGGTGCTTGTAGTAAAAAACCTGTCTGCCGGTGTAGGAGACTTAAGAGACTTGGGTTCAATCCCTGGGTAGGGAAGATCCCCTGGAGGAGGGCATGGCAATCCACTGTGGTATGCTTGCCTGGAGAACTGATAGGCAGAGGAACCTGGTATGGTACAGTCTATAGGGTCCCAAAGAACTGGACATGACAAAAGCTACTTAACATGCATGCATGTCAGATTCTGCTGATGGGAGTTGTGTAGATGAATTCTGAGAATTTACTGTTAAATTAACCTATGCAGAGGTTACTGTTAACCTTTAACAGACTGGTTTTGGTAGCAGGCAGGGGCAAAAGCTTGTTTGGAGTAGGCTTAAGGAAAACAGGAAGAGAAGAATTAGAGACAAGAAGTATAGACTGTGGTGATGATGTCCTTTGTGATAAAAGGAATAGAGAAATGGGGCTATTTTTAGAGAGGGATGTGTGGTCAAGATTTACTCTTTCAGAAAGGACAGCATTTTCTATCATGATGGGAACTGTACGGTGGAGAGGGAGCTGTGGGTTTAACAGAGAGTGCTGGAGCAATTTATTTGATCAAGTAAGAGAGAGTGATGTTGGGTTATATGAGCGTCAGTAGGAACTTAGACCATTTATTCATAGTAATAGGAGGGAAGACAGAGTGCCTGGCTATAGATCTGTGTAAATGGGTTGAGGGGGACACTTGGAAGTTTTATTCTGATGCTTTTTATTTTTTCATAGCACATGAGAACGAGGGTGGGGTACATGCTATTCATGCTTCAGATGAGAGGAGAAAATGTGGACTTGCCATGTAGATGAGAGTGAGTCACCTGGAGAGGATGGTAGTGTTGCCGGGTAGCACCAAGGACCGGCTGAGATCAAGCCCTGCCTTTAACGTGAAGCCAGGCATCATGGATGTGTGTTTTCTCTCAGTATAGGAATGGAACTGGCAGATAACTGGCTTTAACCAACATCTCATTATGCCAAGAGATTCTTTCAGTTGCCACATAATTAGTGAGGTAGGGAAGTTAGGAAAGTCTTGGATTAGTGCCTGCTATGATTATCTATCTATTGTCTTGAAAGAATTTGAGGAAAGGGTTAATTTGTTTAACAGCATCATTTATCTCTTTCTAATGTGATTCCCTTAAAAACCTTTTCTTTCTCGAATGACTTTTGGCAGAAGTTCAGAGATCACTCATTTTCTTGACATTAACATATGGCATTTGAATGTGTATCTGCATGTTCATTCCCCAGTAGATAATTAAATTATTTATGTTAATGTTGCATATTAGCAATACTGAATTTAGGAACATCTTCTTTGTCTTCTAACATCATTGGTCCAGTTTTTTAATGTTTATTATGCAGTTTCATGATTATCAAGAATTTCTGAAGTCCTGGAGAGTGAGACATAATTGTTCACAAATATTGAACACTGAGCTTCAGGAAAGAAGCTTGCAAAGTCCAGTTGGGTCATATCTTCTGATATGAAGTGAATAGACTCTTTTATTTTTATATGAAATTATGGGAGAAAATGATCTGCACAAAGATATTGGATAATTTTAAGTTTTAAGCCTTTCTAAAATTAATTGAAGAAAGTAAGGAAATCCACTAGACCATTCAGGTATGATCTAAATCAAAACCCTTATGATTAGACAGTGGAAGTGAGAAACAGATTTAAGGGCCTAGATCTGATAGACAGAGTGCCTGAAGAACTATGGACAGAGGTTCGTGACATTGTACAGGAGAGTACGCTCAAGAACATCGCCGAGAAAAAGAAATGCGAAAAGGCAAAATGGTTGTCTGACGAGACCTTACAAATACCTGTGAAAAGAAAAAAAGTGAAAAGCAAAGGAGAGAAGGAAAGATATACCCTTTGAATGCAGAGTTCCAAAGAAAAGAATAGCAAGGAGAGATAAGAAAGCCTTCCTCAGTGATCAATGCAAAGAAATAGAGGAAAACAATAGAATGGGAAAGACTAGAGATCTCTTCAAGAAAATTAGAGTTACCAAGGGAACATTTCATGCAAAGATGGGCATGATAAAAGACAGAAACGGTATGGACCTAATAGAAGCAGAAGAGATTATGAAGAGGTGGCA
Source organism: Neotragus moschatus (assembly GCA_006410615.1). Classification (NCBI taxonomy): domain Eukaryota; kingdom Metazoa; phylum Chordata; class Mammalia; order Artiodactyla; family Bovidae; genus Neotragus; species Neotragus moschatus. The sequence continues at coordinate 346,296 of SJYA01002348.1, read as the reverse complement.
AGAATACACAGAAGTATTATACAATAAAGGTCTTCATGACCCAGATAACCACAATGGTGTGATCACTAACCTACAGCCAGACATCTTGGAATGTGAAGTCAAGTGGGCCTTAGGAAACATCACTACGAACAAAGCTAATGGGGGTGATGGAATTCCACTTGAGCTATTTCAAATCCTAAAAGATGATGCTGTGAAAGTGCTGCACTCAACATGCCAGCAAATTTGGAAAAGTCAGCAGTGGCCACAGGACTGGAAAAGGTCAGTTTTCATTCCAATCCCAAAGAAAGGCAATGCCAAAGAATGCGCAAACTACTGCACAATTGCACTCATCTCACATGCTAGTAAAGTAATGCTCAAAATTCTCCAAGCCAGACTTCAACAGTACATAAACTGTGAACTTCCAGGTATTCTAGCTGGATCTAGAAAAGTCAGAGGAACCAGAGATCAACTTGCTAACATCTGCTGGATCATAGAAAAAGCAAAAAGAGTTCCAGAAAAACATCTGCTTCTGCTTTATTGCGTACGCCAAAGCCTTTGACTATGTGGATCACAACAAACTGTGGACAATTCTTCAAGAGATGGGGATAGCAGACTACCTGATCTGTCTCCTGAGAAATCTGTATGCAGGTCAGGAAACAACAATTAGAACTGGGCATGGAACAATAGACTGGTTCCAAATTGGGAAAGGAGTACATCAAGGCTGTATATTGTCACCTTGCTTATTTAACTTATATGCAGAGTACATCATGAGAAATGCTAGGCTGGATAAAGTACAAGCTGGAATCAAGGTTGCTGGGAGAAATATCAATAACTTCAGATATGCAGATGACACCACCCTTATGGCAGAAAGCAAAGAGGAACTAAAGAGCCTTTCAATGAAAGTGAAAGAGGAGAGTGAAAATTCTGGCTTAAAACTCTATGTTCAGAAAACTAAGGTCATGGCACCTGGTCCCATCACTTCATGGCAAATAGATGGGGAACCAATGGAAACAGTGACAGACTTTATGTTTTTGGGCTCCAAAATCACTGCAGATGGTGACTGCAGCCATGAAAGACACTTGCAACTTGGAAGAAAAGTTATGACCAACCTAGACAGCATATTAAAAAGCAGAGACATTACTCTGCCAATGAAGGTCCATCTAGTCAAAGCTCTGGTTTTTCCAGTAGTCATGTATGGATGTGAGAATTGGACTGTGAAGAAAGCTGAGCGCCAAAGAATTGATACTTTTGCACTGTGGTGTTGGAGAAGACTCTTGAGAGTACCTTGGACTGCAAGGAGGTCCAACCAGTCCATCCTAGAGGAAATCAGTCCTGTGTGTTCATTGGAAGCACTGATGTTGAAGTTGAAACTCCAATACGCCTCCTGTTGCGATGAACTGACTCAATGGAAAAGACCCTGATGCTGGGAAAGATTGAAGGCAGGAGGAGAAGGGGACGACAGAGGATGAGATGGTTGGATGGTATCACTGACTTGATGGACAGGAGTTTGAGTAAGCTCCGGGAGTTGATGATGGACAGGGAAGCCTGGTGTGCTGCATTCCTGGGGTCGCAAAGAGTCGGACACGACTGAGCAACTGAACTGAACTGAACTGAAAATACTGTTACAAGGTAACTGAGGGTAGACTATTGTTGAAATAGATGTAAGGGAAGCTTAATCTTTTGTACTGTATATTAGTAAAATCTTATCTAAGGATAGAAGGAGAAATTTTTGGTGCCTGTACATGAAAAGATTGAACAGTTGAGTCCAGTGTTGCGTGCCACTAGGTGAAGATTTCAATTCTGTTCTCTGTGGTTCTCTGCTCTGCCTTGTACACAGCAGCTCTGTACCCACACGAGTACATGTAGTGGGTACATTTCCATGTTGCTGTGTTCTTTCCAACTGACCATCCTTTGCCGTGTTTGTACATGGAAGAAAACATTCTTCCTTCTAGATTCTGTTATTTCTTGACATTGACTTTATGATCTCACATACTTATATATACATCTTTAAGACTTGTATTTAGCATATGCTCTCATGGGTCGCACAGAGTCGGACACGACCGAAGTGACTTAGCAGCAGCAGCAGCAGCTCATGGGTTAAAATGTGTAACTGTGTAGCCTATTTCTATTTAATGATCTGGGGGATGTATGCAGATACAGTAGTGTCATTTGAAATGATTCTGTTCATTTATTTTGTAAAGTTGTTATATAATTTAGGAGGAATTTTTTTTTCTGTTACTTATCTACCTCTCATTGTAAATGCCTTTCCATTGGTGGTTACAGAAAAGGTTTTGTCATGAGTTGAAAGTTATTGCATCCCTTAAACTCACCTCTTGTCCTTTGGTGGGAATAGCCTTGTTACTTTTTGGTACAATTAATGAACAATTTCTCTTTTGATAACTTACTTTGTTGTTGTTTCAGCGAGCCAACTATGATCATTCCAGTGGCTGCGGGCACTCAGTGTGTGTGCAGAGCAGGGCGTGTATGCTAGAGTGCCAGCACACCCTTGAAGTGTTAGAGGGAGACTGTTTAAGGGCATAGCCGGCTGACAGTCTTATTTTGTGGCTTTTAAATTTTAAATTACTTTTATGTAAATATTAGAAACTTGGTTAGCTTCTTTTTTTGTGATTGTTATTTATTCCTTCCGGTGTTTTAAATGTGATTTTTCAAGCTCCAAGGTTGTAGGGTGTGCTGCTCACATGGTCTGACCAGTGGTGATGGTGATGATGTGTGTATGTATGTGTGTGCCTGAAGTTTTACCTCCCTTTTTGAATAACAGAGAAAGCGATGACTTGGTGAACCCTATTTTCATTGTCAGGTATAAAAAAGAAGATAGATCAAAATGTTCTCTCTTCTATTCTAACTTGTGAGACATAGGATAAACACATTTTCTTTTTTTTTTTTTAATTTAAAACTGTATACATTTCTGTTCCAACTGTAAAGTTTGGTGGTAAAAGAAATGATTTTTTTCCTCCAAAAGGCTTACATAGGTTTTAAGCCTTATACGATTTGCTAAGAGAATCATTGCACTCAAATTTGCGTAACTTCTACCTTTTAGTAACTGTCACAGGGATTTCTTAAAGAAGTTGCTTTAAAAAAAAAAAAAACTGGAAAATAATTTCCTGAGTTTGGAGAGAAAGTATTATGTGGTTTTCATGTTGTTGTTACAGAAGTATTTTTATTTCGTTTGACACTTATACTGTTGTTTAATGAAAAAGCAAGAGGGGTAAGTGTTTGGGGAAAGATACACTGTTTTTTTACCTTGATATTTCATTTTTTTGCAAGCTGAAGAAGGGAAGGATTCAGCTAAAAGACATTCCTCAAAATATGAAGTAAATATGAGGCCTTAATTCCTGAGTAAATTTCCAAAGCTGCATAACTTTGTAAAATTGTGTGAGTTTGGGCGATGAACCAAGTAGGAGAGAAATATAATCAGGGATTTCTTCCCTCAAATATTTGAAGGAAAAAAAGAAATGAAAAGCATTATAAATTATAGACAAATCAGAGCAAGTTAGAAAGAAATTTCTAGGCATATCTGAGAGTAATATTTTATGTTACTTTGTTGTCTGTGTTAAGGCTAAACCTGATAATTTGAACCATGAAAATAAGAGACCATCACCACTAAAGCAGTATATCAATCATAGGCATGTTATTTATGTTGGTTTATTTTCTTATTTGTCTCTCAAAGTAAATTCTGTAGATTGCCCACATCTGCGCTACCTGGGGTGATTAGAAAAAAAAAGAAAATCCCTTATCTCCACTTTAGACCTGTTGAATTAAAATGTATAGTCGATAGGCCTCAGGATTTTCCTCCTTCTTCTTTCTTTCCTTCATTAAAATTATGAAATAGCATACCTACAGAAGGTACATAAGACATAAATACAGTTTAAGGCATAATAATAAACACCTCTGTGCCCACCGTTCAGCTTTAGAAATAGGATATGATAGTCAGCAGTAGTTCAGCACCCTCTTCATGTAGGCAGTGCCTTCTACCATAGGGAGTCAAAAAGGAGACTAAGATCTGGGGCCTGCCTTCCAGAAGGCTTTCATGGAGTGTGATGTTACACTATTCAAAACCTCTATTTCATGGTATGAACCTCAAAAAAATAGGCAAAACAGACTAGAATGATTTTACACTGTCCCATATCATTAAAATCATTGTTTTTCTTCTTTAGTTTGAAAAAATTTCAAGAGGTACCCCAAATGAGTCCAGCCTCCTTCAGCTGTGTGGGGCAGCCTGCAGTTCCATTTGGGATCTGGACTGTGTTTGTTCCTGTAGGCATTTAGGGTGTCTGCTTGTTTAGTTAAGATGCTGTGCTTCTTTTACTATAAATAGATTTAGCTGACATTTTTGTTGTATTTTAGTTAGCAGGCTGAAGGATTTTAGAACCCTTTGATAGTCATACAGAATTGTAAGTACATTTTAAAGAAAAGTTTTGATTTCCAGTATGGTACAGAGGTGACAAGTTGAAAGTGTGTGTGTGTGTGTGTGTGTGCATGCATGCATGTGTGCTTAATTTCAGCAATAGAGTTATTGCCCAAATCTCTTCAAAGAAAACTTAAGAGTGTTTCCTGAGCAAAGAAAATTATTACATGTGGTGAACTCTTTAAGTCATTGACGAAGGTCATGGCAGCCTGAGTGTATTTAAAAAAGGTTTTCTATCTGCTTGGAAAGCAAATGAAGCACTCATTATGAACTTAAAAATTATAGCTATGAGAAGATTTTTGCTAGAGGTGAAAGAGCAAGATCATCACAGCCCAAATGGAGCCGGAAAGTTCAATTTCTGGCTGATCAGCAAGGCATGAAACATTTCAGGGTTATTTTGCATTATCAGTGGGGAGTTGATCTTGCTAATCCAGTGCATGAAGATAAGATTCACTGAAACATTTATAAAGGCATTTAGAGTAGATCTGATCAGCAGAGAGAAGACTTGAAGTGAGAAGGAAATCTGATCTGTCAGTCACTGTCTTAGCTTCAGCTGCCTCTGGGCTTCCGTGTGCCTTGCCTTTCTCTTCTGTGAAACGGACTTGATCACTGCCTTTGCTGGGCTTCCCACATAGCACGAGTGGTAAAGAACTGGCCTGCTACTGCAGGAGACAGAGGAGACGCAGGTTCAATCCCTGGGTCGAGAAAAGCCCCTGGAGGAGGACATGGCAACCCACTCTGGTATTCTTGCCTAGAGAATCCCATGAACAGAGGATCCTGGCAGATGAGAGATTGCAGAGTGGGACACAACTGAAGCGGCTGAGTACACACACACTGCCTTTGCTTGGAGTGAGAGTTGAATGGTTTTCTGGAGCAATCTTGTACAGCCTGAAAATGGCTGTCAATGTTGAGCACTCTAGCAAGCTGGCCTGTTTGTACTTTCTACACTCCAGCCATTTTTGAGGGCTCCAACATCACTGCAGATGGTGACTGCAGCCACAAAACTAAAAGACCCTTACTCACTGGAAGAAAAGTTATGACCAACTTAGACAGCATATTAAAAAGCAGAGACATTACTTTGCCAGCAAAGGTCCATCTAGTTAAGGCTATGTTTTTTCCAGTAGTCAAGTATGGATGTGAGAGCTGAACTATAAAGAAAGCTGAGTGCTGAAGAAGTGATGCTTTTGAACTGTGGTGTTAGAAAACACTCTTGAGAGTCCCTTGGACTGCAAGGAGATCCAACCAGTCCATCCTAAAGGAAATCAGTCCTGAATATTCATTGGAAGGACTGATGTTGAAGCTGCAACTCCAATACTTTGGCTACTTGATGCGACGAACTGACTCAATGGAAAAGGCCCTGATACTGGGAAAGATTGAAGGTGGGAGGAGAAGGGGACGACAGAGGATGAGATAGTTGGATGGCATCACTGACTCAATGGACATGAGTTTGAGTAAACTCCAGGAGTTGGTGATGGATAGGGAAGCCTGGCGTGCTGCAGTTCATGGGGTCACAAAGAGTCAGACACCACTGAGTGACTGAACTGAGCTAAACTGAACACTCCAGCCTCCTAGGCTCTCTGGGAAATGGTAACAGTGTTTCCTCTTTGACAGATGAAAGAACAGAAGTCATAGCAGCAAGGGATTCCATGTCCATATGCATCTTCCACAGGTCACCAAGAGTGGGACACGACCGAGCGACTTCACTTTCACTTTTCACTTTCATGCACTGGAGAAGGAAATGGCAACCCACTCCAGCTTTCTTGCCTGGAGAATCCCAGGGACAGAGGAGCCTGGTGGGCTGCCATCTAAGGGATAACACAGAGTCGGACACGACTGACGCAACTTAGCAGCAGCATGTATCTTCCGTTTCTACCTTTTATCTTTAGTCTCATTTTCTGGATTGGGTTAGCATTCTTAGGAGCCCTTGAACGAGTTAACTGTGTTTGTTTGAAGCTGCTATACAACTGGCTTGAAACATATCCAGATTCCCCAAGATTCTTTTTGTAACTTAGAATTCCTTCATTTCTTTATGCCTCAAATTAGAATTCCTCATACCTTAATACCTCTCAAATTGTCTTCCATTTCTACCACTCTAACCAAATGAGTCCTTTCAATGGTTGGCCATGGAATCTGTTCACCAAATGCAGGGGCTGGTTCTCCGTTCTCATCCTCCGTGACCTGACGGCAGCCTGTGACCCCATGGCTACTTGCCTCCAACTTCCTTTTCCTTCCCTGACCCTCTTCTCTCCTCATTCTGTTCCTAAATCTCTCATCTCTCCTTTTCCTATCTAGCTCTTCTCCCATATGAATGGGAGAGTTTTCCATGGACTTGATCCTGAAACACCCTGTTCCACATTGCCAGAGTCCTATTTCTGACTCTTTCTATAGATAAAGTCATTTGACCTCCATCTTTGGGTCCAGCTCTGCGTCGGATCCAAGGACCAGTCTTGATCTTGGGTAAGAAGTACTTCAAACAGCACCAGCTGGACGTGCTGAGGCTCGGCATCACCACCTGTGCGGACCTTTTAGCTAAGGATACACTTACCAGGCAATCAGAGCAGGTATTTGATTCCTCCTTTTTCTGCTGCTCACCCAGTAGTGCTCACCAGGTAAGCCCTGGATCTCTCTGAGCCTTGGTTTTCTCATTTGAGGAGCAATAGTATTTGCATCCTTATTTCATAGGATTGCTTACAAGGATCTCATGAAATCATGTGCAGAAGTACTTATAAGTTGTGAGGGAATGTATCAAGCAGGCATCAGCATCCTCATTGTAGAGGTTTGTCACTGATGAAATCACCTAGTTTAGAGTCATTATCATTGCTTCCTCAAAGTTTGCTCTAAGTTCATTCATTTATTCTATTTTTTTTCTCCTGAACCTTTTGTTTTTTATTGGGGTATAGCCACTTAACAGTGTTGTGATAGTTTCAGCTGAACAGTGAAGGGACTCAGCCATACATATACTTGTATCCATTCTATCCCAAACCCACCTCCCATCCAGGCGGCCACATAACATTGAGTGGAGTTCCATGTGCTATACAATAGGTCTTTCTATCCACTTTAAATATAGCTGTATAGATATGACCATCCCAAACTCCCTAACTGTTCCTTCCCTCTTGGCAACCTTCAGTTTGTTTTCTAAGTCTGTGCATGTTTTTTGGTTTTGTAAGTAAGTTCATTTGTGTCATTTCTTTTCAGATTCCACATATAAGGGGTATCATATGATATTTCTCCTCTATCTGATTTTTCACTCACTATGACACTCTCGAGGTCCACCATGTTGCTGCCAATGGCATTCTTTCTTTTTAATGGCTGACTAATATTCCATTGTATATATTTAGCACATAATTTTTTTTAACCACATTTTCTTTATCCATTCTTCTATCAATGGACATTTAGGTTGCTTCCATGTCTTGGCTGTTGTAAACAGTGCTGCAGCGAACACTTGGGGGAATGTATCCTTTCAGAGCATGTCTTTTTTTTTTTTTCTGGATACATGTCCAAGAGTGGGATTGCAGGGTCATCTGGTAGCTCTATTTTTATTTTCTTAAGGAACCTCTAGACTGTTCTCCATAGTGGTTGTTCAGTTCAGTTCAGTTGCTCAGTCACGTCTGACTCTTTGTGACCCCATGAATCACAGCACGCCAGGCCTCCCTGTCCATCACCAACTCCCGGAGTTCACTCAGACTCACGTCCATCGAGTTAGTGATGCCATCCA